>CAXHSH010000388.1:0-17176 GCA_964019135.1 Arenicola marina
TGGGTGGTCGGACGTTTTGGGCTCTCACAAACGTACACGTCTTACTGTGCTGAACTCCATGTCGATACGTGGGGTGGGGTTGCGTGGGTAGCAGCTGCTAACTCGCTTTCCTGCACTTTTTTATGCCAGCGAACAGGGCTATAACTGCCCCCCCCCCCCCCACCCCCCCACACACACACCCGACATAATATACTTTACCCCGGTAGTCATTTCGTTCGGTCCCCTGGGAGTCACAACCTCCCCTGGCCTCCCCTTCTGCCCCCTGTGTGCCTCTGCTTAGGCCCCCTGGAGACCCGGCCCAAGCTGTCCCTGGGGGACCCATTGAGTCCATGCTGATGTAGCCTCAATTGAAGTGCCATTGGTAACAAATTGGACCCCAAAAAACCTGCCGTCTTGTGTAGACAGTCCGAAATGAGATGGATTCGGCGCCTGGCTCCGTTCAGTGTGGTGGCTCCATCTACTGGCGGTGGGCAGGCAGATAAGGGGTGACGTCCAACGACTGTACAGTAAAAGTCTTCTTGTATGATCAGGACAACGATATCGCTTTAAAGCAATATACTTACATGCGCCATCTTAGATTTTTTACATTTTAGAATCAAGACTAAAGGTATCTCAAAAATTATGATGCATATATTTTATATCTCTTTGAGTCTGTAAAAGACAACATTTCAACATAAACCTGCGCGCTCTATTTTTATCGCGTGCGGACAAGATAGCGAGCCGCGGTCGACATCACACACAAAATACCGAACGGCGAACAGGCGCGCAGGGATATAAAGCCGGCCACAAACTTCTGTTCTGGTGACCAAATTGCTTCTCTCCGGATAGTCCACAGGCTTTCGTGATTTTAATTCAAGACAGAATGTACTTATTTGACATGGAGAAGAGGTTGTTAATACAAAAAATTACGGAATATATTGCTTTAGCAATCTAGGCTAAGGATACCAGCAAGCCAATCCGGTGGTCCGGGGTTCGAGTCTCATGGCCGGGCGATGCCATCATTATGGCATTTTCTTTTATATAAAATTGCCCGCCACATTCGTTACTGAACGACACAGCAAAGAGTAGATTGCGTCTTGAGATTTAGTCTCTAGCCAGAACGTTGAACAAACATCAACATAAAAATATATGATAAACACAGAGGCACAAAATGGCATTGTGACCACCGCAAGTTGTGGAGGAAATGCGAGGTACTAATGTAAATATTGAAAAAATGAAAAAATAATTTACACATGCTTAAAATTTGTTTCTTTCCCTACTAGTTATACACCACGAGACATATTTTGTTGTTGTTGTGAGGAACTAACTTTCTACTGGGCATTATAATGCTAAATACCGCGGGACCATTCCGTTATGTCCATCTGATTATCGTACAAGATACATATAAAGATGGAGAAGGTAACGATGGAAGTGTGTATGGGGGGGGGGCGAGCAGGGGTCGCATCGAGTGTGCATCCCCATATAATGGATCATAGTATGGTTACACCCTCCCCCCCCCCACCCCCACCCACCCTCACTCCACCCGTTAAATTGAGTGAAGCCTTCCAACAAATGGACGATCATGGCACACTTATTTTTGAGCAGGAGAGGGAACATACTATTTTCACGATGCAACCCGTCTACCCTACCACCCGACCTCCTCCCCCGGCGATATATCCACCATAACGGTAGCACAGCGGATACATAGTGTGCACGGTCAGTGCCCTGCGGACAGTTCCCATTTTAATAGATACTACAACCGTAGAGGGTCTCTCTCGGCTCGTCAGCATGGCAACCCAACCCTATCCTGGTGGGGGGGGGGGGGGTAGGAGGGATGCGGGGGGGGGCAACGTCCTCTCCCCATACATAATACACACATACATCATACAGCGTGAGAGGCCAGTTTTACCCGATTACCCTACCAGGACCCAGACTACTCCCCCTCCACCCCCTACCGCTACCCCACACACCCCTCCACCCCCCCACCCTCCACCCCCCCAGTCCCCCCCCCTCCTCTCTAGTGACCCCTGTGATGAGATCGGTGACCGGAACAACCCCTTTACGAGCGCCACCTATCGGCCGTCGCGTGAGTTGTCGTCGGCGTTTACGAGTCTCGTCGATCGCGATTAAAACCTCGCGAGACGCGAGACTTTGCCAGCGAACTAGGGAACACCTTACGACGGCGTAGATTTCCATTTGTGAAATTTCGTTGAATCATGTAAACACTTAAATCGTTCTCCTCCCACCGTGGAAGCCTGGATCGTGGGATTGAAACGTGGGATGGGTAGGAGAGTGCGGAGGTGGCGGACTGGGGGAGGGGGTGCAAAGGAAGAGCCTAGAGGGGGGGGGGGCTTGACAGGCGGATGGGGGGGGGGGCAGTACTTGATGAGATATATGGTCTCATTCTTCTCCCAGTTTGGCGTCTGGTCTGGCCACATGGAGAACCTTAGCGTAGCCAAACTTCAATACCAAGACGTGCTTACATTTTTTTTTCATTGTGATTTCAGTTTCTTGATACAGTATTCGCGATCTTTCCTTTGAATGCCCCTTTTCTATGCAAAATGTGTTATATGTGCACCTCTCTTTTCATGGAGGGCCCTCGCTCTATTTCAAAAACCTGCTGAATATGGACGCCCAGCCCCCCCCCCCCCCACCTCCCCTGCGCCCTTATCTCCACTTTTTTGAAATCCTGGACACGCGCCTGGAAATTATACTCCAGTTGGTTAGTAGTTGTCTTTACGGATCTATTGAGGGGGTTACTTTTGCCAAGACTCAAGAGGCTTATTTGCATATTTGATGACGAAAGATCAATGTCTGTGACATGCTGGTCATCATTGCTTGAGCCAACAGCCCAGCCCATCCGAACCTGACCACACATGAAGTGGGTCGTTGCTATAGATTACGATATCGCCAACAGTACAGGCCCCTTGACTGGCTGAATACCCCTGCTATGTTAAAGAGATGAGATATAATCCCTCTGGCGGCGGTATTTGGTCCCAGCCTCGCGTGAAGTAACGTGATCCTACCTCCATTAATACCACGGGCCCTTAATCCGGAAGTAGAGATCAATCACTTATCGATCTCCAAAACCAATCACTGCTCAGTCGCCGCGAGTGCAAACATTGTCCACCAGAAAAAGCGACATCTAGCGAGAAGTGCCAGACTAGCATTCCGATAAAAGTCGATATAATAAAGAAGGAAAAAAGGAAAAAAAAAACTTTGTGCATTCGCTGAATTATTGCGCTGGGGACAGTTTTACGGCGCGGTGTCTCAGCAGGAAATAATGTCCCCGCTGTGTGTGTCTTTGCCTCTGTCCCTTTTTGGCGCGGTTTTGTGGTGTCTCACGGAAATTGTCACCCAATCGTCGGTTTTCTCGCAGTCATGTTTATTGCGGCTGCTCATTATGCAACCTTGAGTTGTGGGTACTGGTGAGAAGAAGCCAGGACGACAGAATTGTGGTTTATGGATTTCTACGAGTACTGTAAAAACTGGGGGGAAAAAAACCTGAGAGTAGGATAGTGAGAATAATGACTGGTGCATGGTCGTGCGGAGGGATGTGTGGTGTGGCGAGGATTGGGGGTTGGGGTCGGCGGGGCGGGGGGGGGGGAAGAAGAGGAAAAAGTATCCATGTCGATATTTCAACTGCTGTTTGCGCCTCTATCTTTTCACGTTCTGCTTAGCGTGCAAATGAAAATCACGCCTTCCTGCTCCATTCCTTCTTGTTCGGTATTTAGACGCAAAGGATATGGATACCCACGCAATGCAAGGCCGAGCGAGGTAGACGAGAAAGGGGGGACGGGGAGGTGCTATTACGGAGGGGTAGTGACAGGGATGCGTGGGAGAAGGGGAATCGGCAGGGGGTGGAGGCAGCTAAGGGGGAGGGGAGTCAGTCTTTTTGCCCCAAACCCCCAGCCGCTGATGGCATCACAATGAGTGAGTTTGTTAAAGGGAGTGGACTGCTGCCTGAGGATGGGGCATCGCAGGGGGTTGAGAGGAGTGTGGGGGTGGGGCGTGAGGGTGTGGATGAAGATATATCATGTAAAGGGTGGCGAGACTGATGGGGTGGGGGCGGGGTGACAAAGGGATGGATGGAGGGCGGGGTGTGACGGTGGCGTTGGGGTGGCTGTGGAGGGTGGCGGTGGGGGGTGGCGGTGGGGGATGGGTGAGAGGCACATGGTGACTGGCGTTGCGGCTCCAGCTTCAAGGGTTGGACAGCGGCGGGATATGGCTGGTTACATGAGGGGACGAACGCCTCCCCTCTCACCTCCCCCCACCCCCATCCCCCACCACCTCTCCCACCCCTCTCCCTCACCACTATCCTCTTGATACCCCATCTAAGCTGACAGAGGCGGCAGCAACAAAAGCAAGGCTCTGATCGGCGAGAACCCTCTAAGGCTCCGTAGAAAGCTGGTCGTGTCCGAGAACAGCCAAACCGTGTTTACTATCTCCAAGACCGGAGGGCGCCCCCTAGTGGGAGCATGAATGAGAAAGACAGAGCTGGTGCCCTGACTACGTCTGCCGGACCCGCTGATCCCGCATCAGCGGGTCATTTCCCTAAGCAGCTGGTTCTCTGTTCCCCGAGCCGACGGTGTGTATGGAAGTGAAGAATGGAGCAGGCTGGTCCCCGGCCTCGCCAGACCACGTGTCTGACAGCTGAACATCCGGGCACCATTTGACGGTGGCGCCGCCATCGATTTAACGGGACACCTCGAGATAAGACAGGGGAATACGTGGACAAGCCGTACGGATATGTAGCATTAATCCAGAGAAACAACAAGAAGATATACGACTTTTAAATCATGTTTGGCGCCTGCCAAGTCTGGCCCTGTTTGACGGTGTATCTTTGTCGATTATGAGCCGTAGTTCCGTCACTGTCATAATACGGATGTAGACATCGTTATGGACTCCGTCCGTAATCGTTGATTACTTGAAGACACTCGAATGAAATGACATGAAATCTTGGTGTTCAGACAGCTTTTGCACATCGAGGCTGAAGTTCTTCCAAGAGGTTTCTATGGAAACTCTCAAGTCTTATCAAAACAAAGTTAGGCGACTGAAGACTGAAAACTTATTAATTAATTTATAGTCTGACGAACACGAGTGGATTTTCAGCATTTCACGCGTCACAAAAAACAAAGACTCGGCGATGCGTTGCTATGGCAACGATTCATCCCAGCCTGCTCCTTGAACGTCATGAAATGTACTTCTAAAAACGAGGTATATTTCACTGCAGCCTTCGTGAACGGGTTGCCACGCCCAACCGTTGTGCCGCCCACCCAGGGTGCGTAAGGCTCTCTGTTACCGAGCGACGGCGATCGCCAGATAGAGGGCGCTACTAGGTGGAGAGAGGATGCCAACCCCCCTGTCCTCACCGTCCTCTACGACTTCCCTTTGTGACGTGGGAGTGGGGAGTATTGCTTGAAATAATCGCAATAACCTCGGCTGACGTGGAGGTGGCGGGAAGGGGGAAGATCTTGGAACTTCTTCTCCGCTTTGAGCACCCCTTAATCCCTCAGGAGATCCGGGTCCCAAATGACGTGGAGGTGGCGGGAAGGGGGAAGATCTTGGAACTTCTTCTCCGCTTTGAGCACCCCTTAATCCCTCAGGAGATCCGGGTCCCAAATACTTGATTTGTTGATGTTTTAAGCCACCTTTGTGTGCGTTGCGCCACGGCACCTCCCGGGACGATGAAAGACGAATGAGTGAAACACGCCACAGATTATGTTCCCAACTGTCCGGATTCGCACTCGGGATCTATTGAGCTGCGGTCTAGTACGCTAGCCACTGGGCTACGATGACGGACCCCTCCTTCAAATACATGACATCAATCATTGGATGACACACAGTGACGCGATAGAGATATCCCGTCATGAACCGTCTTTGTCTGGGAGGCAAAGATTTTACATCAACTGTATCGCTACCATTTGATCTTGGTGTATAAGAGAAGGGACTATGATGTCTCCTGTGGAATAAACCCCCATTGAGATTCAGCCCATCTGTGTCGCACCACTGAACTCTGGACAGAAGGTCGACCAGCCACTTCACTGTAATCTGGGAGGATTCTATGTGGCACTATCTGTATAAGTGTCATATCTAAAGCGATGACAGCGATATAGGAAATGCCAATCTCGCCTTTCATCCATGTTATCAAGGGAGCTGACACTGACACGGGGAAATAATAAGGATTCTTTGACGATAAGGCGGTTGATCATGATGATGGTTGTCATAACGATGGTGATGACTATAATGGTGATAATGACAATGATGACTATGGTGATGATGATTTTTGATAATGTCACCTCAATAAAATCACTAAAAGACCAAGCGTTGTAAAATGCTGATCTTGGACCTGTGCGGATAACAAATAGCATCATCTAGAAAAGGATATACTATTTTTGCCTGACCTTGACATTTGACCTTGAGATAAGGATGGATACGGACGGCAGCTTCGTGGTCTGGTGGCTTCGCTCCGTCATGGACGAGTGTATGGTCATGGTGAGTACTACCCAGGCGTAACCATGGTTACGTATGTATCGATCTTTACGTCGTTCGATCAGCATAATATTGCGATAAAGCGGATCATATGTTTGCTGCAATATGAGCACCAATTAAACATTCCCGTTTCCCTTCCCACGTTTTCATTACCCTCCTTTTACGACCGCCCTCCTCCTCGAGCCTTGCTTCTAATTACCCCCCCCCTCCCCCTTCCCCCTCCCCGCACATACTACAGTTCGGGTAGGAAAAAATCAAAGGCTCGTTGCAAATAGTTCAAATATATGCTTCTGGGTTGTTATGGACTCACCAACCCCCTCCCACCCATCCCCTTTACCCCCACGACTGGCCCTCATGGGACAGTGTTATGGTAAATATGATGGCTTTACGAAAGTAACAAATACACGAAATGCCCATCCAGTAGGGTCTTCAATATATTCTGCCTGTCAGTGCCGAATACTGGGGAGGAGATGGGAGGGGGTGGAATATCTTTTTTTCTAAATGAAAATATTGTCCTTTTAGGTGCCCCTTTATATTTTGGGGACCTACCTTCCGTGGGCCCCTGCTCATCCCCTCCCCCGCAACCAACACCCCCTCCCCCCCCCCCCACCACCACACCCTTTTTGCAAAAATCCTGGATCTGCGCAAGCATTTATTGTGTATTTTTGCGACTCTGAATCCTCTTTAGAACTCTCCCATTGAGATGACACAAGCCACCGCCGCAGCTCGAGTGGCGCCATCTGCCTGTTTGTCTTGTCACTCATTTGTCTCGACAGCGGTTCCATTTGAAATCATTCGCGCTGAAGGGCGCTTCGCTCCGGGCTCTGTGACATCAGGAAAAAACGACAAAACGACGTCCCGCGCGGGAAAAATTAGGGGCAGAACCTGGATATTGTTTCGTGCTGTGAAGAGCTCCAGGCTGGTTCCCTGGTGCCGTGTCTTTGACGTAGATGTGACGTGAAGGCAGGGAGCCAGGTTGTTTGTGACTACGCTGCGTTAGTCACGTGATGTCTTACTGGTTGCTCTCCTTGGGCAATTTCCACAGAGGCGTAAGGAGGATATGTTGGTTTGGTGTGAGGGCTGAGTGAGCGGGGAGCCGAGTGGTGTGGGGGCGGGGGGGGGGGGGGTGGGCTTCGATCAAAGCGGCTGATCAGAGGGTTGATTGCGTGGCGGGTGTCCAGAAGATACCCCCTCGACCCTCCCATTGCTATATCTAATATTGGGCATTGCCACCCCCTCCCCCAGCACAACTTGTTCATCCGTTGTGGCTTGTTAGTTGGATGGGTGGTCGACACGCCCAGGCGGGATTCGAACCGACCATTTAGGCACACCCGACAATAGCTGAACACATGTCTCCACGTGAGACTACAATTGTACCAGGAATCCGTATTGTAGTGGTATCATGAATCCGTATTGTAGTGGTATCATGAATCCGTATTGTAGTGGTATCATGAAGCCGTATTACAATGGTATCAGATATCCGTATTGTAGTGGTATCATGAATCCGTATTGTAGTGGTATCATGAATCCGCAATGTAGTGGTATCATGAAGCCGTTTACAATGGTATCAGATATCCGTATTGTAGTGGTATCATGAATCCGTATTGTAGTGGTATCATGAATCCGCATTGCAGTGGTATCATGAAGCCATATTACAATGGTATCAGATATCCGTATTGTAGTGGTATCATGAATCCGTATTGTAGTGGTATTATGAATTCGCATTGTAGTGGTATCATGAATCCGCATTGTAGTGGTATCATGAAGCCGTATTACAATGGTATCAGATATCCGTATTGTAGTGGTATCATGAATCCGTATTGTAGTGGTATCACGACGTCGCGCGGCGGAACCTGTGAGTTCATTCCCCGCATATTTGAGTAAAGTACGAAACATAAATCCGCCTATATTATGGAAAAGCGAATGTTAACACAATGTTGTTTATATCACTTGTACCAGTTTAATGGGTTAACCATTTTCAAATGTAAAATATTCGCACGCGGCCAAATTTCTTTATAACAACGGACAGTTTGATGCGATCGTATGACTTTCAAACCCGTCCTCAGAAGCCAAAAAATACGTTCATAAACTCCCATGCGAAATTAATTCGACAATAATCTTGAATGATCTTGAATATTTTAAACTAGTGAATAGCACATATTTACTGATTCTACCGCTCCAGGGGTCCGTCACAGGCTTGCTCAACACCAATTCGTTAGAGAGTTAGTCTGAGAATCTGGTCATACGATGCTGCCATCTGGTGGTTGAATCTGCAAACAATAGACTCACGCCCGGGTAGAGGGAGGCAGAACACGCTACCCACTAGGCCACGGGGGGGTCCCTGTTCTCATTTGAACGTCGGCATTCCCGCCTCTTCAAGTGGCGGATACAGGAATTTACCAAAGTGGGGGGGGGGGCACCATTTATCAAAGTACTCTCAAGGTACGGATGAAATGTCCAATGAAACCCCCGTCCTGGGGGGGGGGGTGCTGCTGAGGATGTGCAGAAAATAACAGTGACTGTGCTCCTTGTGACCTTTTTTTTCAGAGAGAGATGGCGGACAAGTGCCTTTTTTTCGGCCTTTCCAGCGAAAGGGAGGTGGGGGGGTGTCCCCCACCTGTGCCCCCACCCCCTCCCCCTGGATCCGCTACTGTCTTTCCACTTAGGAATTCACTGGTCAGCTCTGTCATATCCGGGTTTCTGGTAACGATGACTCATTGGGACTCGTCAGCGAGCCCGCTTCTTCTCAGGGACGGACCATATCCAGGGTGGTTTCAAAACAAGTTTTGCTGTTAACGAGAACCAAAAATTGTCCTCCTTTTCTGAAAAAAAAATCCTCGTACTATTAACATGCATACAATTTGGCAGATGAAAACAGATCGAGCCGACCACCCAACCACCCAAGAACCATAGCCCCCCCTCCCCCCACCCCTCCTCTCTGGATACCAAATGGTCCGTCCCTTACCGGAAACAGCCGTTCCGTAGATGCGAAATGAACAAGGCCGCAGGGGACATAACTACATATATTTGGCGCCACCGTTTCACGGTACCTCCTCACTCTCTCCCACACCACAACCCCCCGGCCCATACAATTAAACCAGATACCTTGGGTCTGTATACGTGCTACATCTAGAGCCTGTGTGAGACATTAAAACACCAATTGACATGTTAAAAAGTGACATGAATGGCTAATTACCCGGTCACAGGTGTCAGGTCCCACCGTGATAGATAGCTTCCAGCGGACTTAGCCCCCCCCCCTTCCCCTCCGACCGCCCCTACCCACCCATACCGCCAACACCACCCTCACACCCCCGCCACCCTATCTCCACCCCACCCACTCATCATACATTTGAATACAGAGAGATAACTGGTGACGCCAAGATTTAATGTCGTGAATACATTGATAACTTGTGTCGGAGAGGGGGGGGGGGGGGCAGGGGCGCGGAGCTCCAGAGCGGACGCGAGGGAGGTCGATGAGTGCGACATGAATTGATGAACAATCAGTTGTTTTCACTGCACATGCAGATACTGGGCAGTAAATCAGTCCTAAGAAGAAGAAGTGAGTAGAAATAACTATAAATGGGCCATTGACAAAAGTCTCCCGGTTACCTTCACAAGCTCATACAGCATTTTTTTTCACTTACATTAGGATTTTCGAAATATTTTAGAAAAAACATTCTGGATACATTGTCTATATACATTTTGTGTTGGAGATATCTGGAACATATTTTCACTCTATGAAACATAATTGTAAAAAAAAAAGCTAAAAAAACAACCGTAATGTGCACAAGAAAGCCACATGAGATGCACTAATTTAGCCTAAAAAAGGGGTTTAACAACATGTCATATTGCATACAATATATGTATCCTTTGGTATGCAATTGAGAAGGTTTGCTGCCAGCAGGTGACCATTAATTAACGTTGTTAATTGGCCTTTTGATCTCAGGACAAAACTTGCCATGTATTTCCCCTGGCATAAAAACATTATTCTAGTTCTAATAACAATTTAAGACTAATTCTCCGTCCAGTATGTGTAGAGCCTTCACACGTCAAACGGCAGTAACGGTGGTGTGTGTGGAAAGGAACGCCAAGGGTGACACTCGATTCTCAGCGCGAAAGAATCATACCTGACTATATATATCTCAACAGTTAAACTGGAGCAACATGGAGTTGCATGGACTGGACAATAGACCGATCCAGGCTGTCAATCATTCACTGACGTCACTGCTGCTATTATCCAATCATGTGGTGACAAAAGGTCTCCCACGTGCGTTTTGTCGGACAAAAAGTAGGACAAATAAAGCAGCATGTCCCTTTCTTGTCAGTTTCAGAGCTGAGTACTCCTCACTAGTACGTGACATGAGCTTTGATCGTCAATTTCATACTGACGATTAGGGAAAAAGGACTGAAGCGTGGGCGGGGCTTAGCGTCGAAGTATGGATCTTTCTATTATATAGTCCACCCCCACAGTGTAATATCAACACATCACTGCTCGGTGCCATCTGAGATGAAGACAAGACTGTTGAGGTCATGAATATAAGTAGGGATCTGGGGGATGAGGGGTGCAGTGCTCAGTGTCGGTTGTTCAGAATTCTCAGTGTCGAATGTCGATTTTTCACGACGTTCCGTGTCGGTCACATGCTAAGTTCAGTATCGTTTTTTTTCTTCTAAAATGTCCCTATCTGTGACGATGTTGCTTTTTCAGATCTTCAGTGTCAGAATTTGGGGGTCATTGTAGAATGTCGATTTTTCAAATATGCCTGTGTCGCGTGTCGCCATTTACCTCTTCCAGACCCCCAAAATTTCGTTGTTAACATCCCCGTAAAAGTGTCCACGAAAGCGAAATAAAGAAATGTTGCGCGCACGAAGAATAAATGTCTGTCTTTTTCGAAAGACGTTCTACTTGTAATGTCTATAAAACAATCTCCGTCATCTATATGACAATTAACAGTGTTTACATATATTTCATAAAAATCGGATCAATCTCAACACCATTGATTAATGTACTTGCACACAGTGTTATAGGCACATACTGTCATGTCATTTAAGCCTAAAGACCTAAAGACGAGGCAAAATAAATAAGCCAAAGATGCGATCAAGCTTCGATCCCAGACCCTGTATGGTGCATATTTCGCATAAACAGCATCTCATTATGATCCCGGTTTAGCCTTTGTATGCACAACGGTGCCTCAACATTGGCTAGGATCTTAACGGTACACACCACAAATAAAAGTAAGACGGAATGCCCAAATAAAAAGTGTATCGCGACGGTGAGATCCCTGTGGCTATGAATTCATTGGGACCTAAACACCGGATTAACTGACAAACTAACCGAGTCCAGGGTGGTCAATGGGCCAGATTAACCCCCCAATGATCAAACATATCGCCTAATCTTTGTATTATACCTCCAAGCACGGAACTCTTTCGGCAAACACACAATGTGTTCCCCTTGGTATCCATTTCAAGGACCTCTACAGATTTGTCTACCTCCATCTCCGCTTCACATTGATATGCTATGTGTATATTGGACGCCCGTGCTAGGTACACTAGCGGTGGGCGGTCCCTGGCGTAGATTAGCCCTAGTTATACGGACGGGTTATTTTTATGTTTTTTGCGAGGTGTAGCATTCGTTATATACAGGTGTACAGCACGAGTGTGAAGCTAGCTGCCACTCATATATATATACACACACATATATATATATATAGTGTTTCTGGCCACACATTAATTAATCAATTGGGTTTCAAGAATGCAATGAGTTTGTCTCGTTTCCACTTTTCCGTTATGGCAAAAATCCGGGTCACCATGCCACTGCCGCAAGACAGTGCATAAGCATTCAGCCAAAAAACTTTTGGCTCGACAGCGATTACTTGTTGTTGTTCGCTCTTTGTTTTTGGGGATTTTTTTGTTTGTGGACCACTTGATGTGGCTTAGCATATCATAGTCCATTGCCGCATAACTTCTCCTTCAGTGATCCAACGCCCCCACGCCTCTCCAACCCCCGTCACCCTTCATACCGCACCCACCTATCCCCCACCTATCACCCACTCAACCCCCCACTGTCTCCACCTCTGCAACGCCCATCACCACCCCCTACCGCCCCCACTGTCTCCACCTCTGCAACGCCCATCACCACCCCCTACCGCCCCCACCTATCCATAACCCCCCCCCCCGGGCACCGCCCCCACATCTCCACTACCCCCCCCCCCCACCACCACCACCCCCACCTCTGCACTACCCCGCCATCCCACCGACACCCCACCCACATCTCCAATACCCCACCTCCCTTAACGCAGCCACCTCTTCACCCCCCCCCCCCACCTACCTACTCAGCAATTCACCCCCCCCCACACACACACACCCTCACTCTCTCCATACCTCCTCTGTGCCAGCACCATACCCTATAGCTACAGACATAAGTACCACACCGGTACGCCACGACGGTGCAACAATTGAGTGCGGGGGCCACACACGCCGCACACCGTACTCCCCGCAATCACCACAGCGACCTCTACAGGGAGGGAGGGGGGGGGGTGTCCGTCTGTGCGTCCGTCCACCAGTCAACTAGGGCCCCATACATCCACCCTGGACAACACTATACGTGTCACTTCCTCCAAGTCTGCAACTCATTCCGGCCCGGCAACCTTAAACTTTAACCGCTATCTTCCCCTAATATCGCTCACTGGGTGGCACGCCGAACGCCATATACAGTTGATATATATATATATATATATATCTATATATATATATATAGAGAGAGAGAGAGAGAGAGAGGGGCCAGTTCATGAGGTCTAGAGGCCAATTCAATAGACTTCACGGTGACTTCCACCAAAGCGCCAGTGCCGTGCGTTCGTTCATGGTGGCGCCCTCTATTAGGAGAGTGAAGAAAAAAAGACACTCCGGTGTTCACGGTTGCCTAGACATAAGGTACGGAAACCCCGTACAATGGGGTTTACGAGCGGGCTGACTCCGCCTCAGCGTCCACGTCTGCAGCACTGGGTGTAGCCTAACGTTTATGGGGTCCGCGGCCAGCACTCCATCGGATATGGACCCCATAGTCTCCTTATGATCCGTGCATGGACCACAGTGCAAAATGCTTTGGATATGTATTTTTCGGCCCTATGAATAGCACGGAAGTTGCTTGCTTGCGACAGTGGCTTTCTCACAGGATAAACTCATTCAACGAGGATTATGCTACCGTATGTTTTGTCGACATTCATTGACTCGAGCTTTCATTAGAGGTTCATGGCAAGTGTCATTGCTTGGGTTCATGTGCGTTGACCCGCGTTAAGACATTCACTTAGGGCAGTCACACTGCCTACGGCATTTCCAGGTTCATTCACAAGGTGTTTTGTGTCAAAGCAAAATCTCTTTCGTACGGGTGGAACAGGAACTGAAAATGTTTTTCGGTGTTTAGGCGGTTCCGCCATAATTGATACTATATCTACTGCTATTGGCGCCTATAAACACCACGGCGGTGACAAGGTAGCATTGTGGGATGGTAGCCCAAAGTCAGAACGAGGCTGCTGTCATTCGCCTACACGTAGCCCATATTGTATCTAATAGTGTATGCACAAAGGTGGCTCGAAATGCCAATCCATCCATCTGTCAAACTGGATATAGCCGCCATTTTTTATAATCTCGGATCACGTGGACGTATTCACAAATGTGGACAGGAACACCGTCAATCGTGAAAAATCGGGGTAAATTGTAACACAAATAATGACAATCACTAAAATTGCGTCAATTGCTTGAATTACAAGGTCAACATTATTGCGTGTTGTTAGATCCTTCCAATCGGAAGTCTTTGCTCGGAAATTTGGAATATATATCCTGAAAGTTGAATCAGCCATCTGGATCACCTAGAAAATCTGGATACCTTCGGGAAAAAGGATGTACCGAGTCTATTTGGAGTACTAAAAGACGGAATCCGGATCGACTTCGCCCGGAAATCTAGATAGAATACATATCCGGAACGTTGAATAATCTGGATCAGTTAGCAAAAAGTCTGGTTTTTTGTCTGGGAGAAGTGATGATTGGGCGTCCTTGGATCGCATGAGATGGCCCTCGTGTGTCTGGAATACTACAAGACGGAATCCGGATCTACTTCCTACCAGCCTTGTCACGTGTTCTGTTTGCCTTCATGCGGAGGAATACAACGGGGATACTGGCAGGTGAGACCGCTTTACGCACCCCCCATTTCCTCCGCCATGGTAAATTAACCCTCGTGAAGTTCCTCCTCACGAGAGACCATCAGTGACTGTCATAGCTTAGCTGGTAGTGGTGGAGTTTATAATCTAGAAATTTAACACATGTATAACATAACCACTTTCTTAATTTACAAAATCCCAATCCTTCACTTGGGACGGAATTAACGCTTCTAAGTAGGGTTTACGAATAGGGCTTCAGGCTTTGCACATAAGGCCTGTTTAGCAACTGACTCCCGGAGATTGCCAGGTGAGTGGTAGTGTGAAACTGGTTCTGTTTCTGTTGAAAATTTAAATTGAAATTGGGAACGAAAACCTACCAAAACGTGAGCTCGTTTGGTCATTATACTATCTCACAGCGCCACAAACAATAGGTATAACGTCATCCAACGATCTCGGTGTAGTGCATTGTGTTGTGAACGAAATGAAATCTTCAAACGTTGGGGTTTTAGGCCCATATCGGGTGGCACATCAACACCAAATTAGGCCAATAGAGTTTGTTTCGTGCATTGTGGCGCTGTCCATATATATCTCGTCTCGTTCTCGCCATTGCCATAAATGTATCCGGTCGTTATAAGAATAACTATTGACCCGATTATCGCCCACCCCGTTCTTTGGCCTTGCCTTGAGGGCAGCTGATAGCTCGTTGGGGGTATTGATTGATGGCTTGTTGCTGTCAAGATAAAAGGTGACGAGGGGAGGGGGGGGGGGGGGGCTGGAGGTAACGGGGAGGGGAGGGGGAGGTGACGGGAGGGAAGGGGGAAGTTGACGGGGATGGGCGTGGGGCAGGGGATCATTTTCAGGGTGGTGGACGGGTATGATTAATGATAGGATAAGAGTGGGGATTGATTCGGGGTGCGGGGTAGGGGCAGGGTAAGGGCGGAGCCGGGGTAGCGAGGGATGGCGGTGGAGGAGGTGGTTTCTTGAGGGGGGGGGGAGGGGGTCAAGGATGTTGAAGAGTGTGGAAGAATGCAGTTATTTGGCGCCAGCAGCTTCCGGGAATCTATATTGTTCCGAGGTGATGTTGTCGGTTGTTGGGAGTTGCTTCCTTTAATGTCGTTTCTATTGTTAGTTTAAGAATACATCACATAAGACATGTTAATTACACAGTAATAAATGTCCAATATAATATAAACTAATATAAAAATGGCAATGATAGTTGGATAGAGGGGTATGGATGGAAGGCACCCATGAAGTAGCGGAGGTGTAGGTGGCAGGGGGTTGGGGGTATGAACTTATCAAACCTATGAAGACTGAGGCATATCCTAGATAATTTAGTTGACAGCGTACCCAAAGGGGGCTGTGGGAGGGAGAGGGGGGGGGGTCAAAGTTAGAAAAGAGGGGGTGGGGCGGGGCCAGGTCTCCGCCTATATCCAAGCCAAAATCTACAAGCCTGAACAATATACTAGGTGAAAACATCATGTCACTTAGCACACGCCGTAATTAGCGAATACGCATGTGTGGGTACGACAGGGGTGAACATTGAACGGGACCGAATAAAGAGACTCACTGCACTGTCCGAGCATATCGGGGTGGTGTTAAATGTTTAGTACCCCACCCCCCCCCCCCCGCCCGATACACACACAAACACACACACGCCCTCCCAACCAGCCCCCCCCCCTCCCCTCCCAACACAAACACACCCTCCCAAGCTAGCCTCCCCTCCCCTCCCCCCCACGCCCCCCCCCCATCTTACACACACATGATTGTGCTCAGTGAGATAATAACGGAGGAAACTGTCCGTCCACATGACAACGTTACGTGGACTTTACGTCGATGATACGTCAGTGTTACGTCAATGTTACGTGTCAATGAAGTGCCCCGATGTGATCATTTAGTTTTGCAGTGATCGCTCAAGCGTTGAGCATGAGTGATCAGCGTACAGGTTAAGTTGTACAAGTGTACAAGTAGGAGCAGAACTTCGCTGTAATATGGTTCGATGCTGGGTGAGAGGCCGCTAGTCGGCCTGAGAGCTTAACGGCACGTGGATCGATGGTTCGCGCCCCGCTGTGGCCATGTCTGTGTGGTCGCAGGGAAAAAGATCCCATGTCCTTCGTCGCAAAGAGTAGGGGGTTACCATCCCGGGGACATACATGGCTCCACTCTTCCTTCCGTCTTCCATTGACGCGAAATGACCAAATGTGGTTGAAGCGTCCTGAATATACAACCAACCAACCGCCTAGTCGCTACCAATGCTCGAAACTACATAAGGGGAGCGGGTGGTGGTGGTGGGGGGGGGGGGGGACGGTAGTGAATTGTCTTTAACAATGTCATGGGCTGACTGAGCTGATTGCTGACATGTAGCGGGGTGAGGAGGTTACATTATTCACAAAGTTTTCTGTTATTGATCTCCACTAGATACCACCAAACGTACAGCTTTTTACGACATTAATCACCTGATGAGATAAGGGGTTGGGACAGCGGGGCTGGTAAGGAGCGGGGGGTGGGGGGGGGTCATGAATTAGGGTGTGTGATTAGCACGGACGCCTTACCCCCCC
>CAXHSH010000389.1:0-18190 GCA_964019135.1 Arenicola marina
GGATGAAGAGAGGAAGGAGCGAGGCGGAGAGATGGAGAGAGGAAGGAGCGAGGTGGAAGGATGGAGAGAGGAAGGAGCGAGGCGGAGGGATGGAGAGAGGAAGGAGCGAGGTGGAGGGATGGAGAGAGGAAGGAGCGAGGTGGAGGGATGGAGAGAGGAAGGAGCGAGGTGGAGGGATGGAGAGAGGACGGAGCGAGGCGGAGGGATGGAGAGAGGAAGGAGCGAGGCGGAGGGATGGAGAGAGGAAGGAGCGAGGTGGAGGGATGGAGAGAGGAAGGAGCGAGGCGGAGGGATGGAGAGAGGAAGGAGCGAGGTGGAAGGATGGAGAGAGGAAGGAGCGAGGTGGAGGGATGGAGAGAGGAAGGAGCGAGGCGGAGGGATGGAGAGAGGAAGGAGCGAGGTGGAAGGATGGAGAGAGGAAGGAGCGAGGTGGAGGGATGGAGAGAGGAAGGAGCGAGGCGGAGGGATGGAGAGAGGAAGGAGCGAGGTGGAGGGATGGAGAGAGGAAGGAGCGAGGTGGAAGGATGGAGAGAGGAAGGAGCGAGGCGGAGGGATGGAGAGAGGAAGGAGCGAGGCGGAGGGATGGAGAGAGGAAGGAGCGAGGTGGAAGGATGGAGAGAGGAAGGAGCGAGGTGGAGGGATGAAGAGAGGAAGGAGCGAGGCGGAGAGATGGAGAGAGGAAGGAGCGAGGTGGAAGGATGGAGAGAGGAAGGAGCGAGGCGGAGGGATGGAGAGAGGAAGGAGCGAGGCGGAGGGATGGAGAGAGGAAGGAGCGAGGCGGAGAGATGGAGAGAGGAAGGAGCGAGGTGGAAGGATGGAGAGAGGAAGGAGCGAGGTGGAAGGATGGAGAGAGGAAGGAGCGAGGTGGAAGGATGGAGAGAGGAAGGAGCGAGGTGGAAGGATGGAGAGAGGAAGGAGCGAGGTGGAGGGATGAAGAGAGGAAGGAGCGAGGCGGAGAGATGGAGAGAGGAAGGAGCGAGGTGGAAGGATGGAGAGAGGAAGGAGCGAGGCGGAGGGATGGAGAGAGGAAGGAGCGAGGCGGAGGGATGGAGAGAGGAAGGAGCGAGGCGGAGAGATGGAGAGAGGAAGGAGCGAGGTGGAAGGATGGAGAGAGGAAGGAGCGAGGTGGAGGGATGGAGAGAGGAAGGAGCGAGGCGGAGGGATGGAGAGAGGAAGGAGCGAGGTGGAGGGATGGAGAGAGGAAGGAGCGAGGCGGAGGGATGGAGAGAGGAAGGAGCGAGGTGGAGGGATGGAGAGAGGAAGGAGCGAGGTGGAGGGATGGAGAGAGGAAGGAGCGAGGTGGAGGGATGGAGAGAGGAAGGAGCGAGGTGGAGGGATGGAGAGAGGACGGAGCGAGGCGGAGGGATGGAGAGAGGAAGGAGCGAGGCGGAGAGATGGAGAGAGGAAGGAGCGAGGTGGAAGGATGGAGAGAGGAAGGAGCGAGGTGGAGGGATGGAGAGAGGAAGGAGCGAGGCGGAGGGATGGAGAGAGGAAGGAGCGAGGTGGAGGGATGGAGAGAGGAAGGAGCGAGGCGGAGGGATGGAGAGAGGAAGGAGCGAGGTGGAGGGATGGAGAGAGGAAGGAGCGAGGTGGAGGGATGGAGAGAGGAAGGAGCGAGGTGGAGGGATGGAGAGAGGAAGGAGCGAGGTGGAGGGATGGAGAGAGGACGGAGCGAGGCGGAGGGATGGAGAGAGGAAGGAGCGAGGCGGAGAGATGGAGAGAGGAAGGAGCGAGGCGGAGGGATGGAGAGAGGAAGGAGCGAGGCGGAGGGATGGAGAGAGGAAGGAGCGAGGTGGAGGGATGGAGAGAGGAAGGAGCGAGGTGGAGAGATGGAGAGAGGAAGGAGCGAGGCGGAGGGATGGAGAGAGGAAGGAGCGAGGTGGAGGGATGGAGAGAGGAAGGAGCGAGGCGGAGGGATGGAGAGAGAAAGGAGCGAGGTGGAGGGATGGAGAGAGGAAGGAGCGAGGTGTAGGGATGGAGAGAGGAAGGAGCGAGGTGGAAGGATGGAGAGAGGAAGGAGCGAGGTGGAGGGATGGAGAGAGGAAGGAGCGAGGTGGAGGGATGGAGAGAGGAAGGAGCGAGGTGGAGGGATGGAGAGAGGAAGGAGCGAGGTGGAGGGATGGAGAGCGGAAGGAGCGAGGCGGAGGGATGGAGAGAGGAAGGAGCGAGGTGGAAGGATGGAGAGAGGAAGGAGCGAGGTGGAAGGATGCAGAGAGGAAGGAGCGAGGCGGAGGGATGGAGAGAGGAAGGAGCGAGGTGGAGGGATGGAGAGAGGAAGGAGCGAGGTGGAGGGATGGAGAGAGGAAGGAGCGAGGCGGAGGGATGGAGAGAGGAAGGAGCGAGGCGGAGGGATGGAGAGAGGAAGGAGCGAGGCGGAGGGATGGAGAGAGGAAGGAGCGAGGTGGAGGGATGGAGAGAGGAAGGAGCGAGGCGGAGGGATGGAGAGAGGAAGGAGCGAGGCGGAGGGATGGAGAGCGGAAGGAGCGAGGTGGAGGGATGGAGAGAGGAAGGAGCGAGGTGGAGGGATGGAGAGAGGAAGGAGCGAGGTGGAGGGATGGAGAGAGGAAGGAGCGAGGTGGAGGGATGGAGAGAGGAAGGAGCGAGGTGGAGGGATGGAGAGAGGAAGGAGCGAGGCGGAGGGATGGAGAGAGGAAGAAGCGAGGTGGAGGGATGGAGAGAGGAAGGAGCGAGGTGGAAGGATGGAGAGAGGAAGGAGCGAGGTGGAGGGATGGAGAGAGGAAGGAGCGAGGCGGAGGGATGGAGAGAGGAAGGAGCGAGGCGGAGAGATGGAGAGAGGAAGGAGCGAGGTGGAGGGATGGAGAGAGGAAGGAGCGAGGTGGAAGGATGGAGAGAGGAAGGAGCGAGGCGGAGGGACGGAGAGAGGAAGGAGCGAGGTGGAGGGATGGAGAGAGGAAGGAGCGAGGCGGAGGGACGGAGAGAGGAAGGAGCGAGGCGGAGGGATGGAGAGAGGAAGGAGCGAGGTGGAGGGATGGAGAGCGGAAGGAGCGAGGTGGAGGGATGGAGAGAGGAAGGAGCGAGGCGGAGGGATGGAGAGAGGAAGGAGCGAGGTGGAAGGATGGAGAGAGGAAGAAGCGAGGTGGAGGGATGGAGAGAGGAAGGAGCGAGGTGAAAGGATGGAGAGAGGAAGGAGCGAGGCGGAGGGATGGAGAGAGGAAGGAGCGAGGTGGAGGGATGGAGAGAGGAAGGAGCGAGGTGGAAGGATGGAGAGAGGAAGGAGCGAGGTGGAGGGATGGAGAGAGGAAGGAGCGAGGCGGAGGGATGGAGAGAGGAAGGAGCGAGGTGGAGGGATGGAGAGAGGAAGGAGCGAGGTGGAAGGATGGAGAGAGGAAGGAGCGAGGCGGAGGGATGGAGAGAGGAAGGAGCAAGGTGGAGGGATGGAGAGAGGAAGGAGCGAGGTGGAGGGATGGAGAGAGGAAGGAGCAAGGCGGAGGGATGGAGAGAGGAAGGAGCGAGGCGGAGGGATGGAGAGAGGAAGGAGCGAGGCGGAGGGATGGAGAGAGGAAGGAGCGAGGCGGAGGGATGGAGAGAGGAAGGAGCGAGGTGGAGGGATGGAGAGAGGAAGGAGCGAGGCGGAGGGATGGAGAGAGGAAGGAGCGAGGTGGAGGGATGGAGAGAGGAAGGAGCGAGGTGGAAGGATGAAGAGAGGAAGGAGCGAGGCGGAGGGATGGAGAGAGGAAGGAGCGAGGTGGAGGGATGGAGAGAGGAAGGAGCGAGGTGGAGGGACGGAGAGAGGAAGGAGCGAGGTGGAAGGATGGAGAGAGGAAGGAGCGAGGTGGAAGGATGGAGAGAGGAAGGAGCGAGGTGGAGGGATGGAGAGAGGAAGGAGCGAGGTGGAAGGATGGAGAGAGGAAGGAGCGAGGTGGAAGGATGGAGAGAGGAAGGAGCGAGGTGGAGGGATGGAGAGAGGAAGGAGCGAGGTGGAAGGATGGAGAGAGGAAGGAGCGAGGCGGAGGGATGGAGAGAGGAAGGAGCGAGGCGGAGGGATGGAGAGAGGAAGGAGCGAGGTGGAGGGATGGAGAGAGGAAGGAGCGAGGCGGAGGGATGGAGAGAGGAAGGAGCGAGGTGGAAGGATGGAGAGAGGAAGGAGCGAGGTGGAAGGATGGAGAGAGGAAGGAGCGAGGTGGAGGGATGGAGAGAGGAAGGAGCGAGGCGGAGGGATGGAGAGAGGAAGGAGCGAGGCGGAAGGATGGAGAGAGGAA
Organism: Arenicola marina; assembly: GCA_964019135.1. NCBI lineage: Eukaryota > Metazoa > Annelida > Polychaeta > Arenicolidae > Arenicola > Arenicola marina. The sequence continues at coordinate 4,221 of CAXHSH010000389.1, forward strand.
GGAGCGAGGCGGAGGGATGGAGAGAGGAAGGAGCGAGGTGGAAGGATGGAGAGAGGAAGGAGCGAGGTGGAAGGATGGAGAGAGGAAGGAGCGAGGTGGAGGGATGGAGAGAGGAAGGAGCGAGGCGGAGGGATGGAGAGAGGAAGGAGCGAGGTGGAGGGATGGAGAGAGGAAGGAGCGAGGTGGAGGGATGGAGAGAGGAAGGAGCGAGGCGGAGGGATGGAGAGAGGAAGGAGCGAGGTGGAAGGATGGAGAGAGGAAGGAGCGAGGTGGAGGGATGGAGAGAGGAAGGAGCGAGGCGGAGGGATGGAGAGAGGAAGGAGCGAGGTGGAGGGACGGAGAGAGGAAGGAGCGAGGTGGAAGGATGGAGAGAGGAAGGAGCGAGGTGGAGGGATGGAGAGAGGAAGGAGCGAGGTGGAGGGTTGGAGAGAGGAAGGAGCGAGGTGGAGGGATGGAGAGAGGAAGGAGCGAGGCGGAGGGATGGAGAGAGGAAGGAGCGAGGTGGAGGGATGGAGAGAGGAATGAGCGAGGCGGAGGGATGGAGAGCGGAAGGAGCGAGGCGGAGGGATGGAGAGAGGAAGGAGCGAGGTGGAAGGATGGAGAGAGGAAGGAGCGAGGCGGAGGGATGGAGAGAGGAAGGAGCGAGGTGGAGGGATGGAGAGAGGAAGGAGCGAGGTGGAAGGATGGAGAGAGGAAGGAGCGAGGTGGAAGGATGGAGAGAGGAAGGAGCGAGGCGGAGGGATGGAGAGAGGAAGGAGCGAGGCGGAGGGATGGAGAGAGGAAGGAGCGAGGTGGAAGGATGGAGAGAGGAAGGAGCGAGGTGGAGGGATGGAGAGAGGAAGGAGCGAGGCGGAGGGATGGAGAGAGGAAGGAGCGAGGCGGAGGGATGGAGAGAGGAAGGAGCGAGGTGGAGGGATGGAGAGAGGAAGGAGCGAGGTGGAAGGATGGAGAGAGGAAGGAGCGAGGTGGAGGGATGGAGAGAGGAAGGAGCGAGGCGGAGGGATGGAGAGAGGAAGGAGCGAGGCGGAGGGATGGAGAGAGGAAGGAGCGAGGTGGAAGGATGGAGAGAGGAAGGAGCGAGGTGGAGGGATGGAGAGAGGAAGGAGCGAGGTGGAAGGATGGAGAGAGGAAGGAGCGAGGTGGAGGGATGGAGAGAGGAAGGAGCGAGGCGGAGGGATGGAGAGAGGAAGGAGCGAGGCGGAGGGATGGAGAGAGGAAGGAGCGAGGTGGAAGGATGGAGAGAGGAAGGAGCGAGGCGGAGAGATGGAGAGAGGAAGGAGCGAGGTGGAAAGATGGAGAGAGGAAGGAGCGAGGTGGAGGGATGGAGAGAGGAAGGAGCGAGGCGGAGGGATGGAGAGAGGAAGGAGCGAGGTGGAGGGATGGAGAGAGGAAGGAGCGAGGTGGAGGGATGGAGAGAGGAAGGAGCGAGGTGGAAGGATGGAGAGAAGAAGGAGCGAGGTGGAAGGATGGAGAGAGGAAGGAGCGAGGCGGAAGGATGGAGAGAGGAAGGAGCGAGGTGGAGGGACGGAGAGAGGAAGAAGCGAGGTGGAGGGATGGAGAGAGGAAGGAGCGAGGCGGAGGGATGGAGAGAGGAAGGAGCGAGGCGGAGGGAGGTTGAGGGAGGGATGGAATGAGGAGTGGTAGAAAATGACGAAGAAAAGGTGGAGTGACGAGATGGAGTGAGAAGGATGGCCTAACCGAGCGAAGAGGAAGGGGGGAGGCATTAATATGGTATTTTGCAATACATATTGGTCACATAAAAAAAAAAGAAAGAGAGGGAAACAGGACGGAAGTTGGGTACAACAACTACGATACTTTCATAACGTAAGCATCGCATCGTTGAAAGCTATTTGAGAGGCAGTAGTTATAGCTGTGGGTGACATCGCCTTCATGGACATAAATTATCTCAAAACAAGCACACCACTTAACTCGCACTTAACGTATCGACAGAACAACACACAGCTCAAATCAACTGACGATATGAACGGCACATGAAATCATGTTGAAATGAGACTCAAATTCCAAAGTTTACGCAAAAAAAGATGCAAAAAAAAAGACTGGATTGAAAAACCCCGATTCATTCAATCATTCATTCATTAGATAGGTGGCGCTGCGCTGTGCAGTCAGTATCAGCTGATGCGTATTGATCTGGTAAGCGGGGTCCCCCGTGAATCACCTGCCCTCGAGTTGATATCTATGGCCGAACGGCCAAGCGGGCTGGGACTGGGGGTAGGACGGGGGGGGGGCTGAGGCTGGGGCTGGGGCTGGGGCTGGGGCTGGGGCTGGGGCTGGGGCTGGGGGTAGGGCGGGGGGCTGGGGCTGGGGCTGAGGCTGGGGCTGGGCTGGGGCTGGGGCTGGGGCTGAGGCTGGGGCTGGGCTGGGGCTGGGGCTGGGGCTGGGGCTGGGGCTGGGGCTGGGGCTGGGGCTGGGGCTGGGGCTGGGGCTGGGGCTGGGGCTGGGGCTGGGGCTGGGGCTGGGGCTGGGGCTGGGGTTAGGGTTGGGGTTGGGGTTGGGGTTGGGGTTGGGGCTGAGGCTGGGGGTGGTGGCTGGTGAGTGGTGGGGGTACTCATTAAGTCAGTAAGGCATTGCATTGGCGCTGGTGGCCGGACAGTCCCACACTGCGCACACACCGTGTCACGTGGTAAGTCAATGTAACCGTGCAGCGACCACGTCATTACACAAATGTTAATACGTCATCGCCAAGATAGAGAGACACAGAGAGAGAGGGAAAGAGCAAAGGTGGCGAGATAGAGATAGAGACAACATGGGTCCATGTAGATATTCTGCCAGAGGGAAAGAGGGAAGAAAGGGTGGAGACACAGAAATGGCGAAACAGAGAAAAAGAGATGGAGTGACAGGGAGACAGAAAAGTTGCGAGATTGCAAGAGATAAGCAGATACGGAGAGAGACAGAGAGCGAGAGCAAAAGACAAGGAGGCAGATGGAGAGAGGGCGAGACAGGGGGAGAGAGAAAGATAGAAAGAGAGAGCAAGGTAAAGAGATGGATAGACTGTGGAAGAGAATGTTTCTCATCCCGATGTGACGGCCGCTCCCATGACGAGAACGCGTGCCGCACTGCCACTGAGCCAATAGTGTCCCTCCGGATGGTGGCGCCACCCAGCGAGCGAAATTGACAAACTAGGGTTTTGTCCTTGGTTGCCTTCCATCACGAAGCTTCAGCCCTTTGATCTGACGATTGACACGCGTGGGTTCCCACCCACCCCGCGGCCTGTCTAACCCAGTAACACGGGCACCAGGACCACACAGGCAGCCAGGGACCACACAGCTCGGGCCACACACATTATAACAAACATCAGATGAGACCATGCATTTATACCAATAGTAGCCGAGCAGTTACCATTATAATAACATGACATGACGCCACATCATTACAATAACATGTGCTGAGACAACATAATTATAATAACATGAGCTCTCCTGGCAATAATTTCCCTTGGAAAGGATTGGACTATCGGAAAAGGTGGTACTGTAGCAATGTATTACATAAAATAATAAAATAAGGGGACATCTGGGGATTCTAACAAGAAAAATACCTGTGTTTGTATAAAATATTCATTACTGACAAGCGGAGATACATGTGGGAGGTTCTAGAATTATGTCGTCACATATTGTATATTCATCCCCTAGGATTGATATAGGCGGTGACTTGTCGGGGTCCCTGGCCAACTTTCCTTGTGTATTTTCTTCCTCAATCGCTTCTGCATTATCTAGAATTTTACTAGTATTTACAGCATTTGTGTTCTTTTTTACCCCCTTTGAGTACGCATGAATAGGCTAGACCAAAGAGACCCCGGGACAATGATATGAACGGGTGAGAGGCCCCGGGACAATGATATGAACGGGTGAGAGGCCCCGGGACAATGATATGAACGGGTGAGAGGCCCCGGGACAATGATATGAACGGGTGAGAGGCCCTTGGACAATGATATGAACGGGTGAGAGTCCCTTGGACAATGATATGAACGGGTGAGAGGCCCCGGGACACTGATATGAACGGGTGAGAGGCCCGGGGACAATGATATGAACGGGTGAAAGGCCCCGGGACAATGATATGAACGGGTGAGAGGCCCTGGGACAATGATATGAACGGGCGAGAGGCCCTGGGACACTGATATTAACGGGTGAGAGGCCCTGGGACAATGATATGAACGGGTGAGAGGCCCTGGGACAATGATATGAACGGGCGAGAGGCCCTTGGACAATGATATGAACGGGTGAGAGTCCCTTGGACAATGATATGAACGGGTGAGAGGCCCCGGGACACTGATATGAACGGGTGAGAGGCCCGGGGACAATGATATGAACGGGTGAGAGGCCCCGGGACAATGATATGAACGGGTGAGAGGCCCCGGGACAATGATATGAACGGGCGAGAGGCCCGGGGACTGTGATATGAACGGGTGAGAGGCCCTGGGACAATGATATGAACGGGTGAGAGGCCCGGGGACAATGATATGAACGGGCGAGAGGCCCTGTGACAATGATATGAACGGGCGAGAGGCCCTGGGACAGTGATATGAACGGGTGAGAGGCCCTGGAACAATGATATAAACGGGTGAGAGGCCCGGGGACAGTGATATGAACGGGTGAGAGTCCCTTGGACAATGATATGAACGGGTGAGAGGCTCCGGGACACTGATATGAACGGGTGAGAGGCCCCGGGACAATGATATGAACGGGTGAAAGGCCCCGGGACAATGATATGAACGGGTGAGAGGCCCTGGGACAATGATATGAACGGGCGAGAGGCCCTGGGACAATGATATGAACGGGTGAGAGGCCCCGGGACAATGATATGAACGGGTGAGAGGCCCTGGGACAATGATATGAACGGGTGAGAGGCCCCGGGACAATGATATGAACGGGCGAGAGGCCCTGGGACAATGATATGAACGGGTGAGAGGCCCTGGGACAATGATATGGACGGGTGAGAGGCCCCGGGACAATGATATGAACGGGTGAGAGGCCCCGGGACAATGATATGAACGGGCGAGAGGCCCGGGGACAGTGATATGAACGGGTGAGAGGCCCTGGGACAATGATATGAACGGGTGAGAGTCCCTTGGACAATGATATGAACGGGTGAGAGGCCCCGGGACACTGATATGAACGGGTGAGAGGCCCGGGGACAATGATATGAACGGGTGAGAGGCCCCGGGACAATGATATGAACGGGTGAGAGGCCCCGGGACAATGATATGAACGGGCGAGAGGCCCGGGGACTGTGATATGAACGGGTGAGAGGCCCTGGGACAATGATATGAACGGGTGAGAGGCCCGGGGACAATGATATGAACGGGCGAGAGGCCCTGTGACAATGATATGAACGGGCGAGAGGCCCTGGGACAGTGATATGAACGGGTGAGAGGCCCTGGAACAATGATATAAACGGGTGAGAGGCCCGGGGACAGTGATATGAACGGGTGAGAGTCCCTTGGACAATGATATGAACGGGTGAGAGGCTCCGGGACACTGATATGAACGGGTGAGAGGCCCCGGGACAATGATATGAACGGGTGAAAGGCCCCGGGACAATGATATGAACGGGTGAGAGGCCCTGGGACAATGATATGAACGGGCGAGAGGCCCTGGGACAATGATATGAACGGGTGAGAGGCCCCGGGACAATGATATGAACGGGTGAGAGGCCCTGGGACAATGATATGAACGGGTGAGAGGCCCCGGGACAATGATATGAACGGGCGAGAGGCCCTGGGACAATGATATGAACGGGTGAGAGGCCCTGGGACAATGATATGGACGGGTGAGAGGCCCCGGGACAATGATATGAACGGGTGAGAGGCCCCGGGACAATGATATGAACGGGCGAGAGGCCCGGGGACAGTGATATGAACGGGTGAGAGGCCCTGGGACAATGATATGAACGGGTGAGAGGCCCGGGGACAATGATATGAACGGGCGAGAGGCCCTGTGACAATGATATGAACGGGCGAGAGGCCCTGGGACAGTGATATGAACGGGTGAGAGGCCCTGGAACAATGATATAAACGGGTGAGAGGCCCGGGGACAGTGATATGAACGGGTGAGAGGCCCTGGGACAATGATATGAACGGGTGAGAGGCCCGAGGACAATGATATGAACGGGTGAGAGGCCCGGGGACAATGATATGAACGGGTGAGTGGCCCTGGGGATAATGATATGAACGGGTGAGAGGCCCTTAGACAATGAACCATGTTAAACATAGGATAAGCAGTCAGCCGTGCCACGTGTCCCTGACACCCAGCCACAAGGACATGACCTCAGTCCTGAACACTTAAGCCGGGTAATGTATATATATATATATACAGCCAGGGCCCAATAGAAAGCAATCCCGGAACAAAAGCCATTAATTTGAGAGAATCGATGAGTTTCATTCCAGTCTCGCCGCTGAATTAACAGCCCTGTCGACAGCTGATAGCTATGACCTCAACACAACGGCCACAGTCAGCTCAGCCATTGCCTTCAAATTGCTAGCATAAAAGTTCAAACACCAGGGACGTGAAATAAAACGTAGGATCACTCCTTTAACCGAAGAGGTATCTAGCGTGGCTGACTTGGGATCGGGCGATTGTGAGTTCGACTCCCGCTGGGGACCAACCCGGCCCCCGCCGTTACATTTGTACAATTGCTAGATACGGTCTGTAAGGCTACTTTTGTACACGAAGGGTAAACTTAGCCAAATAAATCTCCAGGACCAATAACATTGGGTTGGGGGACATATTTTGCAGAAGACAGTGCCATGGCGCGAATCGACGAAAAGAAATATACACAATATTAAATTAAAGATATAACATTAATCTCCAAGTCTAAATTGGAGATTTTGAAACGAGGTAGTCGAGTGTAGTCAGTGGTACTGCCGGACACGTGTCGTGTCTGTAGTCACGAACAGAAAGCAACAATTAATTTGGGGAACCTCTCAGGTCGTACATGTACAATATCACATTATGAATGTGTCATAGTGAAACAGATATGGGAAATAATTGGCGCATGGCTAGATGAGTCAAGCCGATCCAATCTTAGTAAAAATGTTAACTTCACATCTACTATGTTGGGGGCAGTTTCACCACATAAAGGACTGATTAATCTTGTTTTTATTGTAACCAAATACCAAATAAGTGGAAAGGAGTTACGCCAAAGGTAACGGCTATAATTCGGCTTATAAAATACTATTTCGAGCTAGAGAGCAGAGTGGCAGAAACATCGGGAAGAGCCAGGGAGTTTTTTAAAGACAAGTGGGACCCAATATACAATGTAATCGCTGATATTTAGAGATGACGTTATTATGTTTGCATAGTTTTGTACAGATATTGTGTTATATGCCGCATTTCGGAGAATAAAAAAAACAAACAAAAAAAAACAAAAATATTACATTAAACTATGCATGCACGCCTGACGTTTGCGATACCGATTGACTTCATCACGTTTCATTTCAGACAAAAAAAAAGAGTGAAGACAACAAGAGAAATCCCGAAAATGCCGTGAGCGCATGCACGCGCAACAACAGAGCAGAGCCAGGCAGAGGTGCCCTAACCGCCCCTATTTGAACCTGACAGCTGTAGGACAAGAAAACTAGTCTACCCGCAATCGATGAGAGGTACATGGCCTAAAGGATGGTCTTATTTAAACATTGTATGATCGCCCTCTCGCTCGCCAACGGATGACGCATGCGGTACTCCTACCGCCTCTCTCCTTCTCCCCCCTCCCCAGCCGCCCTATCATTGCGACCAGACACACACCCCTCCCCTTCTTCCCCTCCCCCACCCACCCTGTCAGGGTGACCAGACACAAAGACGCTAAATCCGGATCGACGAGAATTAGGATTTTATTAAATGTCCGTGTTTTAGGACACCCTCCCCACTCCCGGGACCATGGCTTGCTGAGTCGTCAAGAAGGCCAGGCGCGAAGACCGACAGGACTAAGAAGGCTAGGCGAGAAGACCGACAGGACTGAGAAGGCTGGGCGAGAAGACCGACAGGACTAAGAAGGCTAGGCGAGAAGACCGGCAGGACTAAGAAGGCTAGGCGAGAAGACCGACAGGACTAAGAAGGCTCGGCGAGTAGACCGACAGGACTAAGAAGGCTAGGCGAGAGGACCGACAGGACTAAGAAGGCTAGGCGAGAAGACCGACAGGACTAAGAAGGCTATGCGAGAAGACCGACAGGATTAAGAAGGCTAGGCGAGAAGACCGACAGGACTACGAAAGCTAGGCGAGAAGACCGACAGGACTGAGAAGGCTAAGCGAGAAGACCGACATGACTAAGAAAGCTAGGCGAGAAGATCGACAGGACTGAGAAGGCCAGGCGAGAAGACCGACAGGACTGAGAAGGCTAGGCGAGAAGACCGACATGACTAAGAAGGCTAGGCGAGAAGATCGACAGGACTGAGAAGGCTAGGCGAGAAGACCGACAGGACTGAGAAGGCTAAGCGAGAAGACTGACTGGACTAAGAAGGTTAGGCGAGAAGATCGACAGGACTGAGAAGGCCAGGCGAGAAGACCGACAGGACCAAGAAGGCTAGGCGAGAAGACCGACAGGACTAAGAAGGCTAGGCGAGAAGACCGACAGGACCAAGAAGGCTCGGCGAGAAGACCGACAGGACTAAGAAGGCTAGGCGAGAAGACCGACAGGACTAAGAAGGCTAGGCGAGAAGACCGACAGGACTAAGAAGGCTAGGCGAGAAGACCGACAGGATTAAGAAGGCTGTGCGAGAAGACCGACAGGACTAAGAAGGCTAGGCGAGAAGACCGACAGGACTAAGAAGGTTTAGGCGAGAAGACCGACAGGACTAAGAAGGTTTAGGCGAGAAGACCGACAGGACCAAGAAGGCTCGGCGAGTAGACCGACAGGACTAAGAAGGCTAGGCGAGAAGACCGACAGGACTAAGAAGGCTAGGCGAGAAGACCGACAGGACTAAGAAGGCTAGGCGAGAAGAACGACAGGACTAAGAAGGCTCGGCGAGTAGACCGACAGGACTAGGAAGGCTAGGCGAGAAGACCGACAGGACTAAAAGGGTTAGGCGAGAAGACCGACAGGATTAAGAAGGCTGTGCGAGAAGACCGACAGGACTAAGAAGGCTAGGCGAGAAGACCGACAGGACTAAGAAGGTTAGGCGAGAAGACCGACAGGACTAAGAAGGCTAGGCGAGAAGACCGACAGGACTGAGAAGGCTAGGCGAGAAGACCGACAGGACTAAGAAGGTTAGGCGAGAAGACCGACAGGATTAAGAAGGCTGTGCGAGAAGACCGACAGGACTAAGAAGGCTGTGCGAGAAGACCGACAGGAATACGAAGGCTGGACGAGAAGACCGACACGACTGAGAAGGCCAGGCGAGAAGACTGACAGGACTAAGAAGGTTTAGGCGAGAAGATCGACAGGACTGAGAAGGCTAGGCGAGAAGACCGACAGGACTTAGAAGGCTAGGCGAGAAGACCGACAGGACTGAGAAGGCTAGGCGAGAAGACTGACAGGACTAAGAAGGTTAGGCGAGAAGATCGACAGGACTGAGAAGGTTAGGCGAGAAGACCGACAGGACTAAGAAGGCTAGGCGAGAAGACCGACAGGACTGAGAAGGCTAGGCGAGAAGACTGACAGGACTAAGAAGGTTTAGGCGAGAAGATCGACAGGACTGAGAAGGCTAGGCGAGAAGACCGACAGGACTTAAAAGGCTAGGCGAGAAGACCGACAGGACTGAGAAGGCTAGGCGAGAAGACTGACAGGACTAAGAAGGTTAGGCGAGAAGATCGACAGGACTGAGAAGGCTAGGCGAGAAGACCGACAGGACTTAGAAGGCTAGGCGAGAAGACCGACAGGACTGAGAAGGCTAGGCGAGAAGACTGACAGGACTAAGAAGGTTAGGCGAGAAGATCGACAGGACTGAGAGGGCTAGGCGAGAAGACCGACAGGACTAAGAAGACTAGGCGAGAAGACCGACAGGACTAAGAAGGCTAGGCGAGAAGACCGACAGGACTGAGAAGGCTAGGCGAGAAGACTGACAGGACTAAGAAGGTTAGGCGAGAAGATCGACATGACTGAGAAGGCTAGGCGAGAAGACTGACAGGACTAAGAAGGCTAGGCGAGAAGACCAACAGGACTAAGAAGACTAGGCGAGAAGACCGACAGGACTAAGAAGGCTAGGCGAGAAGACCGACAGGACTAAGAAGGCTAAGCGAGAAAGGACAAAGTACCGATAAATAACATGACGTGAGCTGGGCCAGGAAACCTTCCTGAATGATGTCCGGTCAAATAGTGCAATTTGTTCGCCATGTGTTGCGTATAATTATATATATATATATATGAAAGGCTACACTGGGCCCCACAATCTCCCGCGACCATGCAATGCGGAGGAACAGATAACTGTGGCTGACGTTAAGCCGGGCGAGCATGCCGGACGGTGTGGGTTACCTGGTTGGAGTGTTTGACCCCCAAGAGCGGGAGCCAGTGCGTGCCGATCAGCTTGTCCCAGAGCATGCCCTTGTTCCACAGCTCCACCACCAGCCCACTGTCCAGACGCATCGTCTCGCTGCAACACGGAAAACACAGGGGGTTACTACATCGTCAAATCAACACAGGGAGCCACCCATGATGCAACATTCATATATCCATATTCATATATATGTATATATTCATATATATAGTCATTTTTTTCATCATGTATATATATTCATACATATAATTATTATATATATTCATTTTATTCATCTTATATATATTCATATACATATTCATTTTATTCATCATATATATATTCATATACATATTCATTATATTCATCATAAATATTTTCATATCTACATTCCTCGTTTTTTACTGTATATGATGTAAATACATTATATGATATACATGACATATACATATATATTAATAATATATATTATACCACAATCGTGAAGTGGTCATGTACAGGCTTGTTCGCTATTGGTAACTTCGTAGATCAATACAGTTACCAAAATACAATATATATATATTTGTTATTCCATTCATATACCAGGCGCCGATGAGAACAACAATTTTAGGTGGTTTGGGCCACTTCTGTGTATATAAAAGAGATTCTGGGCGAAGAAACCTCCGGGACAATGAGATGGGTGGGAAGAAATATACCCAACGTGTAGGAGCCAGGGTTCGAACCCACGACCGCTCAGCCTGCGTACCAACTAAGCTAGAGAGGTTTATACTAAATAACATTATTCTTTATACTAAATAACAGGGGAGCTGACCTTCACTTCAGCGTAAGCATTCACGAGATTTCTTACTGTGTGGGCAATGCTAGGCATGAGCAATATGTGAGCTATGCTGAGACAATGGTGCTTGTTGGTCGCTAGGGCTATCGGCGCATCGAAGGAAGGTAACCGTAATGCAACCACCAATATGAGAACTGGACCAATGAGTACGCCTTCCCCAACGTATCTACACCCCAGTAAGCACCCCCCCCCCCCCTATATGTGCCTGCACACCCCCAAGACTGCTTCAACAACGGCGGTTATATCTCTCATGGAACGACTTTCAGATCTCAGTGATAAGCATGCAGACTCCATGGGTGATGTGTGCGTGTGTGTGTGTGTGTGTGTGTGTGTGTGGGGGGGGGTGATGGCAGAGGCAGGGTAACCGGAGGCAGGTGGATTGGGGGGGGGGAGGAGGTGGAGGGGGTCTAGGGATGCCTGTCTGACATCGCCGGACGGAGAAGCAAGCCCCAAAAGCGATGGGCTGTAAATAGTCGGCACTTCCTCTGATTTGAGACCCGCACCCGCTGGTCAAAGTCTTGGTCCCCATTTGTCAGGAAGGCCATAAAGGCTCTTCGCTTGACTCGCCCATACCCTATCCCCTTCTACCCATCCCCTCACCCTCTACCCCCCTATCCCTCGACCCCCCCTCCCCTCTACCCCCCCCCCTCCCCCCGCTCCAATCACCCCTCACCCGTAGCGACCAAAGGGGCAATTCGGGCCCAGCGCCCACCCACTCCAGTTGCTGTCCTTCTGGGCGTATTCATCCTGCTTCCCAGCCCCCGGGGGTGCCATGGGAACAGTCGTTCCCGACCCCATAACTCTCAGGGCTCCCTTGAATTTAAACCCCCAACTCGACTACTGAATTGTGATAGGCCCCTCCCCCCCGTCCATCAATTTTGCTCACTCCAACTTTAGCCCCAACTCTCGCCCCCAGCCTCTGACCTTTTCTCGCTCCAACACTAGCCCCTACCCCCATCCTCTCACCGTCGCTCACTCCAACCCTAGCCCCGACCCCCACCCTCTCACCTTTGCTTACTTAAACCCTAGCCCCCACCCCCACACCTTTGCTCACTCCAAGCCTAGCCCCCACCCCCACCCTCTCACCTTTGCTTACTCAAAACCTAGCCCCCACCCCACCCTCTTACCTTTGCTCACTCCAACCCTGGCCCCCACCCCCATCCTCTCACCTTTGCTTACTCAAACCCTAGCTCCCTCCCCCACCCTCTTACCTTTGCTCACTCCAAGCCTAGCCCCCACCCCCTCTCCACCTTTCGTGCCCGCTCACTCAAACCCTAGCCCCCACTCTCTCCGTCACCATCTCACCTTTGCTCACTGTAACCCTTGCCCCCACTCCCTCCCTCACCATCTCATCCCTGCTCACTCGAACCCTAACCTCCACCCTCTCACTTTAGCTCACTCCAATCCTAGCCCCCACCGCCCCCCGCCCCGCTTCCTCCAATAGCCCTTTCACCCCTTCTCTGCCCCAGCCTCCCCCCATCGTGACGACCATCCCCCACAACGATGACCCCCCCCCCCCGCCTGCCGTCTCACCACCCTGACGTCTCTATGCCAGGAACAATAAATCCCCTGTAACCCGCCCTATTCCTCACGGACACAACGGGGCCTCTTTGGTGGCCAAAGACAAATGACCTGTAGAGCCCCCCCCCCTACCCCATCTTCTCTAATCCCCCGAATTCCTGCACCCCCGACTCGTTTCCCTTAGCCCCTTCTCCCAGTCTCCACGCCAGACATACCACCAGACCTCCCCCAGGCCTTTAACGAAATCCTCCATCCCGCCCCCCACCCCACCCCACCTCAACCCGGATGAGAAAAAAAAACACCTGGCAACGAAATTAGAATGAAGTGGAGGTAATTTAAACGTGGAGGAGTGAAGTATAACGCACAAAGGCACCACCGTCCTCGTCTCCCCCACTCTCCCCCCCCCCCACCCACCCATCTATTCCACCCACCCTCTATCCCAAAGCCCTAGAGAAATTACTCCGTCTTCCATCTATATATGTTTATATAGACATATAAATATAAAAAATATCGAAGTGTCAATCTATCCTATCTAGCTGGCTAGCTATCTAAATATATACATATCTGTCTATCTATTTGTCTACGTATCTGTCGATCTATATGCTTATCAATCTGTTGATATGTCTGTCTATCTGTCTATCCTTTCATCTACGCACCTATCTGTCAAATCATGCACCTGTATATCTTTCTACTTATCGATCGGATCTATATACCTGTACCCGCGATGTATTTATCTAAGCACGAATTTATCTGGCCGTTCATCCAAGTGAACCACTGTCGCGGCCATTTTCTAACTCACGTATAACTCATATTTCTTCTACCCCACTCTTGTATCTCACTTTTTTTTATCTCATTCTCCTACCTCTTCTATATATATATCACGTTTTTTCCATCTTACTCTAGTTTATCTCACTTTTCGTCTTTCTCATTTTCCTTCTTGTGGCTTCATAATGATAACTTCCATGGAATTGCACAAATGTATATTCCGCTAACCGCTGAAACTGGATCCGATTTATCACTGAATTCGCCATCGGGGTAAAAGGGACACACGCTGGCAGATAAGACGAAAAACTCCCGACAGTCATTAATCAGACCGCACTGCAGAGGAATAGCTACAATACCGCGGCGGCCAGGAGAGCAGGGACATTGCCGCCATCACGACCAGCGGCGGGGACACCCTGACGGTTACCAC
>CAXHSH010000391.1:0-20977 GCA_964019135.1 Arenicola marina
AGGCTGTTAATGTATTTCAGGGATTTGGCTGGCTTCATACTCTCCAACCTCTCTTTATTTTTTCTTCATTAAACTCATATATTAGCACTATTGAAAGATTTGGCTAGAAATCATGAAAAATCATTCTTTTTGCTCTGCGGTTAATTGCAAGTTTTAATATGCACTCCATTCGAAATGATGTTGCATATGTCTTCCGATAGCTTATCCAGGTACCTTTAGTTTGCTTCCCATTTTTCCTTTGACAATTTGATGCAGTGCTTCCAAAACTATTTCTCATAGAATCGTTCATAGTTGATGTCAGCTATGATGACTCTGTCCGTCGGTATCCCAAGCAAATTGATATCCTGGATACTGAAAAACATACCTTGATACACTTGGTGTGCTTGTAGGACAGGCACCTTTTGTCGAGGATGCATTCGATAATATTGCCTTCATCCTCGGAATACTCCTTCAGATGCTTGACCTCCTCTCGGATATGGTTGACGAAGTTGGTGACATTCTTCTCAGAGTAACTTGTGAATAATATCAAACTGCAACTCCTTGCCATCATCAGCAGAAACCACTAGGCGCCAGGCCTAATCCTTAAGGCACTGTTCTTTCGGTCATCCTGGAAGAGGAAGTCTTCTGGTTCAAATATAAAATAGTACTACTTCAGACTGCTGAGATGACTGCAATAAGGGGGAGGAGGAGTTCCCATCAAGCTGCGCCTCCATTTGCTGATGGCTGCTTGTATGACCTCATAGCTGCCTAGATTTGAATGGATCTTGAAGACCTGATACTCCCTGGGTATCTTCTGCAGCCTCAATAGATAATATCAAGTACATTTTCAGGAAGGATTCCCGGAAAGCCATCAGGCCCTTATTTAGTAGAATGAGCTTCTTCTCCCTCTCGATGTACTTCGGCCGTCTTAGCTTCTCGCTCACAATCCCTTGATCCATACTTTAGCTGAGGATATCGATGATGATCCTTCGGCATTCCTTCACATAGTCAAGAGCCATTGCAACCCACTAAATGAGTGGTTTCTCTTCCTTCCACCTGACCAACGACACAACGCAATACACGACTATCTTTTCATTGAGAATAGCCTCGTTAACCAATGTTATGTGGTTCTTATCATCAAAATACTTGAGCACTTCCTGCTCATTGTTGGTGGTCTCGTTGTGCAGCCTGCTATAGGCCACTGCAAAATGGACCTTTTCACTCGACTCCTCTTTTATTGCTTTTCTAAGATTCAGCAGTAGAATATCGACCGCCAACCACCAAATTGTTGATATGTTTTCGACCTCTTTTGATTTCATTTCATAGCACATAGTTTCTGCTGTCTATTTTGGAAGTATGTTTTGCATATACTGCTGTAGTTCATCCTTTAAAGCTGAGAGGCCTGATGATGGAGCCAGGGTTGAATGCCTTTTCTTGATTTTTTATTTTGGCAAATTAAAATCCTCGGCAATAATATCTTTGGACGATGAGCCCTTCTTAAATCTGATGACTGAGGGGTGAAGGCTGTCCTTCATGATTTCTGTGTTAAGCCAATTTAATACTCATGACAGGCTCCTGCGAATATTTTTCATGCTTTTTTTTCTACAGGCTGATAGGGTCAAGCTTGTTGAGAGGGTCTAGCTTGTTGAGAGGGTCTAGCTTGATGCTCAGAATGTTTCTGGCCAATCCCTATTGTATAGTAGGCCTTTTGTTATGCGAATTTCCTGAGTTAGCAAATGTCTACTTTTGTGAATTCGACTGAGGAGATCCAAGTCATCCTCCTGAGACGGAAGTGAGGGCAATCGAATGTTGCTGTGATACTTACTGCTTTTGCTGAGGGCACCTCTTTAGAACTATTTTTTTGCACTCATGATAAAATTAACATCTTAATAATCATTCATTCAAGAAACACTACCAGGCGTCATTTTACTGCAGGGATGATCAGAGAGTATTGCAAGTAGGATGGAAATTTCATTACAAAATGATTCAGTAAATTATATCAAAAAGGATAGAAACAGCCAATGAGTTGTTATTTTTCAGCAATTTTACTTTTTGTGAGCAAGGCTCATTGCATTAATTCCTATTTTCAAGGGCTTTGGCCTTCAGCATTTTATATATGAACTTGAAGGATAAATGGCAGAAGTTAGCATTCAAATAAAAAATCCATCAGTGTCGGCTCAGACATAGCGATTCTTCTTGTTTTTGCCTGCAAACTGTTTGAAGTTTTCGAGATGATTTAAATAAGGATGCTAGCTGACAGCTTTCAAGCTGATCCTTTCCTCTTGAAACACTAAGACTTTATTTAACAAATCTTTTGCCTGGATAAGCAGATGAGTACCTCTCCTGAAATATTGGACCAATGAGCATTGGTGAGGGAGACATTGCACATCTTAGTCTGCTCAATGATCTCCTCGTAAAAATTGGAGTAGAAAGGCAGGACTCCCGAAAGCATGAAGTAGAGAATGATGCCCAGACTGAAGGTATCTGCACTTTCATCGTAGGGCTCCCTCTTTAGTATCTCTGGGGCTACGAACCCAGGAGTGCCTGCATACTTCTCCTTCTCTGGTAGGCCAGCCAAGTTATTCTTGTACACTGCAAATCCAAAGTCAATAATCTTCACCTTCTGCACAAGAGTCTTTTATCTGTTCATCACAATCTGAATAGAGCCTCGTTTACCATGATGTTTTCTGGCTTAAGATCCCGGTGGATCAGTCCCAGCTAGTTTAGATAGGTAATGGCATTGACCAGCTGCTTGAAGATGACAAGCGCTTCAAACTACTCCAAGAACTGACACTTCTTGGTGTACTAGAAAAGGTCTCCCTCCCACAGGTACTCAGCTATTATGTAGATGCTGAGTTTAGTATCATATTTCTTGATGAATTTCACAATGTTGGGATGATGGCAGAGCTCGAGAATGGCGCATTATTGCTTGATGACTTATTTCTAGCTGACTGACAGCTTGAATTTGTCAATGACTTTAATTGCAACTTGGTTGTCCGTGCCCTTTTCAACCCCTCGGTAGACCATTGAGAAGTTTCCTGTGCCGATGCGTTCCAGAGTTTGGAAAGTGTCATAGACGGCACTGGATCTAAATTACTTCAAATGCCTCAGCCACTCCTGCTGCTATTCTTTCTTTGCAAAAATATAGCTATTTTCAGAATACAGGCCATCCCTATGCTTAAATATGATTCCGAACTGTGTCGTTGAGTCCAGTGCCTCCACAACCAGCCCTTCGAGGCTCTTGATTTCGACAGGACGGGTCGACTTCTTTTGACGATACACAAATATGGTTGTTCTGGTAAATATAATAAACCGCTTGAATACTTAATTTCTGCAGTGCTCTTCACATTAGCCCTCTATCCATGGGGTGATTTTCCTGTGCTATGGAATTCCATCAGAGTCCACCACCCAGGCATAGGTATGGAACCCAGAAAGGAATGAATTGAAGATTCTTTGATGGTTTCTGAGCAGTTGGTAGAATTGTTGCTTCTTGAGCTATCCCTTGTATTTATCCACCTTGAATTCCTCGAATAAAAAGCTAGCATATTTCTTGACTATGGAAGTGATGTTGGAAGTGAGTTGTAGATTCTTCCTCTTCTTGAAATCAAAATCAATTGAGGACATGAAGCCAATTTTTTTATGACTGCTGGGTTTGACCTGGCATGCCTTCTTTCTCCTGAGGATCTCGGGGAGTTGAACATCCTTATACAGGGTCTCCTGGATCTGAATGAACTCCTCGCTGGAGGGATTGAACACTGAATTGTTTCTCTCAAGCCCCCTCTGCTCTCGACTCTCCTCCTCCTTCTCGTCGATGACTTGGTGGTCTTCAAGGAGGTTCTGCTCCGGCCCAAAGTAGTAGCTGAGCTGGTAGCTGCTAATGCTGGCGAGGAACTTCTATTCCGTCAGCATTTTGTTCAGTTCGTCCTTTGGATAGCTGTACAACTAGATTAGATGCGATGATCACCATCTTCAGCAGTTCCTTGTAGGAGATCCCCTCTGTTCGATCCACATCATAGAATTCGAAAAGGACATCTGCTTTTTCTTCGAAGCTGCCCTTCACCACGATCTCGATACTGGCTAGGAACTCCCTCAGGCTGATGGTGCCGGCCTGGTTTTTGTCGAACTTCCGAAACATCTGCTGCCCCCACAAGCCGCTCAGGTGGAAAAACACATCAAAAACTTCCCGAGTCAGCTCCTTGTTGGGGCATCGACTCGACAAGTCCTCATACAGCAAATTCAAAAGGGAGATCTCCAGCTCACAGCCTATACTTTATCGGCACGTACATTTTGAATTCATCTCATAGCCCTTCCTGTCTTTGGAACTAATGGTGCATCCCATTTTGAATTTAAAGAATATAGCACAGTTCAGAGGAGTATTATTATCACGACGAGGTGATATGATGGTAATATCATTTTTAAACAATAATTAATAAAACTAAATGAACGAGGAAGTAGGCGCCACGGAATTAAAGCCGCCCAATCGAAATAGGACCCGGCTCATTGCTCAGAACACGAAGCTACGTTTGTAAATCGATGACTTCGAGAAAGAACTCACCAGAATATTCACTAAAAACAGCGAGAGTCCGGCTGGAGAAAGCAAAGAGGTCAACCACGAGCAGAGGGAAGAAATCGGGAGACAAGAGAAGTAGATCAAGAAACTGAAGGAGAAGATATATTACTACCGATCATCGAATGCCAAGGGAAATGCCATGCAGATTCGCAAGGAGGAGGATGGCCTCGTGGATCTCAAGAAGCAGCTAGCCAGCTACACAGATGAAAGGGAAACGATCACCAAAATGTATAGCAACAAGAAGAAGGCATTGTAAGTCAACTAGCCTTTAGACAACCATAAGGCTCATCTCATTGAGGAGTACAGCCAGAATAAAAAGTGTAATCGGGAGCATCAGGCGCAGATCGTGCAGCTGGAGAGAGACATAAGGAAGCTTCATCTTGCCTATCAGGTTTCTAAGGCAACCTCACATCAGTAGTCCAGCTAAAACCCAGAGCATTGCGTTGCACAGATCACAACCTAGGTCTGTGCCAAAAATCGAGAAATCAAGGAACTGGAGAATCGATGGAAATCTAGCTTCGAGAGTTTAGATCAAGAGTACTTCGAACTCTTGGAAAGGAAGGGCCTGAAAGAGAACGAACTCGAGGAGGCAATCAAGTTGGAGGAAAGCTTGAAGGCCAGAGCTCATGCCATTCGCAATGAGGATGCAATTGCAGTGGATCGGCAGAGGCTCGCTAAAATAACAGTCACAAGCAACTCCAAGTTTGAGATCAAAAAGGAAGACGCTATTATCGACCTGTTGAATAACTATAAGGCCAAGGAATCCAGGAAGAGGGGTAGCTTGAATCGCAAAGACAGATCAGCCAAGAGACACTCTTAGTTTGGGCTGAGTCATGAGCAGAAGATGATGCCAACAGACAGCAAGCAAGGCATTGCAGGAGATGCTGAAGTAGATAGATACCCGCCAAGGACTCCCTCGCATAGGAAGCATCCCCAAAGCAATTCAGAACTTCAGAATGCAAGAAAGATCAAGGCTAATACAAAGCAGTCTATCCACTCTATGATGAGCAGCAGGGATTAGAAAGGAGAAGGTCCCAAAAAGAACGCTATTAATTTCAAAAAATAGACGCTTTCTAAAGTCAAGGAGAAGCCAGAGCACAATCAAGAGGGAGTAAAGCACAAACTCAACAGGTAAAGCTCAGTGAAGTCAATCAAATCAATTGCATCCAAAGCTTCAGCAAGGTCCATACAGCAATAGAAGCAGCAGTAGAAACAGAAATAGAAAGTATATTAAAGACATTAGAGTAAACAAAGCAAACCGAAAGAGCTAAAGGTAAAAGATGCAAATGGCACGAAACATTAAGAAAAGGAAACAAAGATTGTAAACAGTTCTGAATTTAAAAACAGAAGTACGGACAAAATGCAATAAAAAAGTCCAACTCAGGATTTGAAAATCAAGACAAGAGCAGACCACCCTACGGTAGAGAAGCTAATCAAGCCATAGGCCATTAAGCGTTCAAAATAAGAAAATATGAGTTCTAATGCATCTAAAGTGAAAGCAAAGAAGAGCAGCGATGGCTTAAAGCTGTAAAAGTCAATCAATGAGTCCGTTCAAAGTCCATTGATCAAAATTAATAAATTCCAAACAAAATCTTCTTCATCAAAAGCCAAAAATGGCGCCAAAAATCAAATATTCTAGGAAAAAACGGAAGGAATTAGAAATGATAGTCAAAAGACCAAAAATAAGCCAAAGCTAACTGAATCAAATATAAAGATAGATGATAAAAAGGAGCCAAAGCAAGATGAACAGACCTTGCCAAAGAAGGCAGATGGCTAAAATGAGAAAATAGGAACGTAAAATAAGAAGAAGATTGAAAATAGAAATGAATTTAAGTATGAGATCAGCATTAGCAATCAAGATCCACAGATCTAAAAGCCAAATGCAAATAGTTTGAAGGTTGAAGTGGTAGTCCCTGAGGATGACCCTGAGCTAGTCCCAAAGGTTATCAAGAGGAAAAGAAATCATTCTATCAATTTCAGCAGCCTTGCAGTCGGCACTAGCAATTAGAATTGACCATTTCAAATATTGATTTAAATAATAAAAGGCATTTAATATGCGAATGGCCTTTATCTGAAATGCATTTGATTATAATGATGGAACAGCCCCCTTCAGGAATGCAGCTGCATCCGGATGCCCAGGTAATCAACTACATTCGTCGCAAGTGCAACCTGCCCCCCGACCAAATCGAACAGAAGCTGCTGAATGGCTAAGTGTTCGATACTAAGGGAGAGGGCAATGACATCGACACTCGCCTCATGTAAGAAGTGCTTAAGTAAAATGATTTCTATTAAAAACCTGCTCAGAAGCACTTGAAGGACGAGGCGATGAAGTTCATTCGGGGGATCGTGGAGGAGTGGAGCGTCTAAATAGCCAAGCATTAGATGAGGATCAACCAGGATGAGATCCTCAACTATACTGCTAAACTCTTGCCCTTTGGTAGCTACGTTTTAGATCTACACTCCAACAGCAGTGACATTGATCTTATTTGCGTTTGCCCTAATTTTATAAAAAGATAGACCCATTTTTTTAATGATTTAACCCTCAAGGTGCTCGCAAGCGATGAAGTCAGAAACCTGTCAACCAGAATCAACGCCAGGGTTCCAATCATCACCTTCAACTACAGAGAGACGGACATTGACATCAGTTTTTGCCAGCTCAACTTATAAACAGTGCCTCGGGACATCGAGAAGATCATCACCACGGATCTAGTAAACTCCATCACAGATGAAAAGAGCAAGACTTCTCTGCTGGGTCGGAAGAACAACCTCATGATCAAGGAGCTCACGGGGGGGCAGCTCGAGAACTTCAAGCAGACTCTCAGGGTCGTCAAGGTGTGGGCTAAGAATCGGGGGATTAGCTCCAATGGGATGGGGTATCTGGGCGGAATATCCTGGGCTATCCTGGTGGCTAAAATTTGTCAAATTTTTCCCTACCACAAACCAGCAAAACTGCTGTCATAGTTCTTCATAATCTATTCAATTTGGAACTGGAAGAGCATGCCAGTGACTCTAATGCCCGAGGGCACCGACAAGAACGAGAAATACATGATGCTGGTGGTAACTCCAGGAAGTTCCTACAACTCCACCGAGAGAGTCAATGAGATTACCTTCAAAGTTATTGAGGAAGAGCTTAAGAGAGCCAACGAGATCCTTATGTCCAAGAAAGACATCCACTAGATGTGTAAGAAAGAAGATTTCTTTCTTAAATACCCGCTTTTTATTGAGATCGATATTTGTGGGGAAAATAACAACAAGGATGATGAAAAGGAATACAAGGACTTCCAAGGCAATGTTGAGTCAAAAATACTCAAGCTGATCCAAAATATCATCAAGTACAACAAAAAGGCCATCGTCTAGGATGGAAGCTTGAAGGTTGTTCCCAATCCAAAGCTCTTTAAAAACAGTATTGCCTATATCTATGCAGGGACAAATCATATCATTTTTGTTATAGCTCTTTTTTCGGACTAGACTTGCTGCCTAATTTAGAAGTCAATCTGTCAAGAGCAGTTAAGGAGTGGTGTGGTATGATCAACAGTGCCAGAGGAGGCAAGAAGTCTTTGAATTTAAGAGTCTTTGAGGGGACCAAGGAAGACTTTACAGATGTTGAAATCACAGAGGCCAAGAAGAAAAAAGAAGATAAGGAGGACCCCCGCCTGGCAAATAGAGCCAACAAAAAAAGCGCCACTGAATCCTTTAAATCCCACTTTAAATGATCCATCAGCTAAAATAAGTCATGCTCAACGATTAAGTTATATTTTCCAAAATTGCATTGTTTCATCAAATTTATTGATTATCACACAATGAAGTCCACCTAAGGCTAGAAGAAAGAAAACAAGTCCTATGACTAAATCTACAACTCCTACATTGATGCCCATAAGAGGAGAGTCTAGTAAGCCTATTTGAAGGCTATTCCAGAAACCTAGTTTGATAAAAACGACAGAACTCAATAGTTCTACAAGATCTATGAAAGGCACTTCGGAAAGTCCAACATGCTGAAGCATGGCTATAAAATATGTGCACTGTAAGTCGAGGAATAAGATCTGGCCATCTATTGCTTTAGCCTGCTCCAGGCCGAAGCCACCTACCCTGTCAAAGTATTCACCATCGACCACGGCAAATAAGGAGACTAAGGCCGGAAGGACCTCTGGATGGAAACCCAAATTTTGGTCTCAGGCATGACCCACTCCGAAGAAGAAGCCAGATTCGAGGGAATTATCTTTTAATTTTTTTCATTTTATCTCCTCAGCAAGATAAAGGAATTCTTTAAGATGCGGATCAACTGGAACTACATGACCTCCAAAGAGTACATGGACTCAAATGTCATCAAAGAGTTTTAGAGCCAAATCGTGGAGCCAGCAAATCAAAAGTTCGCATCTATTTTTGATTGAGCTACATGAATAATAACATTCTAAAATGGGTTTAGTTATCCGTAAAAACACTTCAATCCATTTTAGGCTCTGCTGCTGGAATTGAGTTTTTTCTGTTTGCAGATATTTTTGCAAGAGCAATTATGGTGACTAATAGAACCCCGACAAAGGTTCCATTTTGGATGAACATTCTTTTCATTTTGGCAACCTTCATGGTCTTGGCTCCACACCCCACCAGGAATATTAAGAGCAAGAGGCTGTTTATTCCAATATTCTTATTGATGGCGTGAACTATCTTCTTCCTCATGGTGTCTTCATGAACCTTTTCGATGGCCTGGTCATAGATCTCTTGGTTGTGCCATTCAATGGAGGGCTTGCCATAGCTCTCCGGAATATCTTTCTCGAATTCTCTTTATCTGAGAATGAGTTGCTAAACTTTTGAAGGAGCCAAGTGAAGAACTCCTTTGGTGAAAATAGCCTCTCTGACGCCTGCGGGCAGATGGTCGAACTATTTATGCAGTTATTTTGGAGGTGGCTTAGCGACTGCGGCCTTCATGAAGGCGCCGATGATTTTGGTGATGGTAGGGAAGTAGATGACATTGCTGTACAAGTCAAAGATGGACCGCTCGACGAGCACCGTCTTCAGCTTAGGTACACAGTTTATAATGCCTTCATAATTGTTTTGGTACCTTTTTCTCTGAGACTTCTCCACTTGATTGCTGCCAAGCCTACAATGCTTCCTATGGCCACAAGGAATAGCACTATGGCCTGCAAAGAAAAAGTTACAAGAATCAGATACCCAAGGGAAGAAATGAGTACCATTCTAAGAATAACCTCCAAAGCTGCACTGGACATAAATATATCCCTGCCTTCAATATTGAATGATAGAAAGATGCTTGATAAAAGGAATTGATGAAATATCAGTGGAATCAGATTCTTTTTATTGGTCTCAAAAGCTTGAATGAGATGAGGTTGTTCTCGTAGGTGAAGGTGGTGCTGCTGTAGCTATCCACAACGATTTATGAGTTCATCTTAATTCCGGTTCCGTACTTGGAGCTGCAATCCCTAATTCCGATATTCCCATCCTTGTAGATGAGCTCTGAGTTAAGCCTCGAGGCATAGGAGTCCAGTTCCATCTCTAGCTCAGAAGTCCTGCCGATTTTGAATGACTTGTGGTTCAAAAAAGACAGCATCGTATACACAATCTCTGACTTTCTCTTTCCCTGGATAATATTCTCTAAAAGCACAAGTGGAGGATTTAGCTTCACCTTGCAGCTCTCAAACAGTTTGTCTGTGATGAACACGAATTCTTTAGATTCTGAGTTAAAGAAGTAATACTTGGGTCGAGGGGCGTTTTGCACACTTAGCAAAGATAGTTTTTGATAGAATCTGAATAAAATTCTAGCTCTATTTTTTGATCTGGAAAAGCCATTGATTCAAGCACGACACGTGAATATGGGCTCATAGAACCAGTGCATTTGCAGGGTGATATCAGTCTGTTGTCCTCCTAGTCAGTCTATTCGAAGCAAACCTTGCAACAGATTTCTTCTTGGTGCCTGATAGTTGAGGATAGTCTCTCAGGAAGCTGGAACTCTGGACTTAACCTGCTTCTACTCATCTCCGATATAAATGTCGTGGAAGATGAACTTGGACTGCCCATTTCGAAACATATCCCCAACATCTAATTTTTTGGGTCGTCTCATGACATGTTCCCATACATTCTTTCCATTGGGGTCGACCGCCAGAAAATTAATCCCATAGCGGTGGTCTCTTTTCTCGAACTTTATCACCAGTTCATACTCCCCAGACTTGATGCTCTTCTCAAAATCGTCGCTGAAGTTCAGCTCAGGGTCCTCCAGATAGCGCTTGGAAAGATAGCCTGTATAGGTCATAATCCTTACATGTGTGAAAGATCTTGAACTCAACTGTCTTGTTGTTTTCCTTGTCTTTGAAATTAAAGAGCCTGGTCCTGTGCTAAAGCGATGTCACAATCTTGATAAACCTAGAATTAAGCATATTTTTACAGCTAGTGGTCCAGGAGAAGGGACTTGTCTTTTTGTATTGATGTATCTCTCTCTACTCTCAGCTCTTTCGGATTAAAGCACTCGTTACCCATTTAAATAATAGAAATATCAATAAACCCTACCCTTTAAGAGAATAAAAACAACTATGGAAAGTGAATTGTCATGGAGTTAAAATATTTAAAAGCTTGAGGTACGACTGTCAAATCATCATTGCCATCAGGCTTTCGACTATCCTTGAATTGATTTTGCTCTTGAGATGTTGAGGGTTTTTGGTGGAAAGAATACTGGTGAGGTTGGATTGCTTCATGACCTTACTGGTGAGGAGCATGGCTCGCACTTCCTTCAGAATGTCGAGAATGGTTTCATTCAGAATGACATGATACTCCTTTATTTCAGAGAGGTAGTCCACGAATTTGTTGATCTGCTCCTTGCTGAGCTCCAGGCGTTTTTCTAGTTTCTTGTTCATGACCTGGCGCAGTTTGAACTGATTGGAAGGACTCAGGTCTGAAAAGGCGCTCTCATTGTCATAGAAGCTTGACTTCTCCTGCAAGATGCTGTTTCTATTTTGGAAAGAATTCCTTGAGGAGTCCCGTCAACTCATGCTCCTTCTTTTCTCTGTTCTTGCACAGCTTGTTCAATTCAAAGAGCAGGCTGCTGGCGGGAGTCAACTCCAGCTTCCTGTTGCCGTCCTTGTAGGTGTAGGACTTCACTCCCTCCAGCCGGACCTTCCTCTTGGGCTTCTCGATCTGCCTTAGGACAGTAGCTCATGTTGCTGCTTCCTTCGCTTCCCTCCTGAGATTTTTGATTGGACATCTCCTTCTTTTGTTTGTACAGCTTTTTCTGGAGCCTTTGGCTTTTCTTAAGCTGCTTTTAGATTATCAAGTCGATTTCCTCGTCTTATTAGCTATTCTGAATGAGAGGAAGCAGCCTCTCGCCAGTCCTCTATTTCTAGCTTTCCTTACTGCGAGAATCGTACAACGAAGCTGACTTCAGCTTCATCTTCTCGTCCAGCTTTGTGTTCATGGTGGAGATAATATCCCCCAGCTTACTGCGCTGCTTCTTGGCCTCATACACAAAGACCTATTTGCTTTGATTCTTAAAGAAGAGTTCAATTGGTGGAATATGTATTTCCTTGCTGAATTTATTATCGTCCTGCAGATGCTGAATGCTGATATTAAGCTCCTTCTTGCGAGGGGACTGCTTGTTTTCATCCTCTACTCGTTCGAGGCGCAGGCAGCGAAGACTGTGTGATGAAATGGTTACTTCTGCTCTTGCTGGATGATGTACTTCTTGAGGCTGTCGCTGGCCCTTGATGTCTCCACTGACTTCTTGTACGAGGTCTCAGTTTTGTAGAGATTGAGTTCTGCGGGGAGGGGGTCCACAATTTAAAAGTCTAATTCTTCCCTTTCATGGCTGGGATTGATTCGTTTCATTCGCAGTGCTCTCTGCCTCTTTAGCTCATTTTCCTTCAACTATTTGACTGGGGACTACTTGACTTCATGCAATGCTACATTAATATGGGCGTACGGTCCTTGGCGAGTTATACTTTCATAATAAAATTAAGCTAATTCAACCATTCTATACATTTTATAATAATTGATATCTTCATCATTTCCTCTGTTGTGATGTACAGCAAAATCTTGTTCGAATTAGCATCAAGTTAATGACGAATCTAGCGAACTACAGACCTTGCAATAAGTACTATCAGTTCATTCTTTTTCAAAATTAGACTGACAATGAAAAGAATAAGCTTATTGCAACTTCAGTCGTCAAATCAAATATTAGGTACTCTAAGGCAAGGGCCGGCTTTGCATTAAATCCTGAGCCTTCTCAGCACTTTGACAAAGTACTCAAAGGGGTGACTCTCCACCCACTCAGTTCACGAGGTCAGTCATCTTCTGCTCTTTCTCTGGGAGAGGATAAAAGGAGACCAGAAAATATAATCAAAAAGAAATTTAAGCTTCGAGAAGTTTGCAAGTAGAAAACTGTAAACAGGCAGCAGAATCGTTGAAGTTTGATCCAAAGCCAACAAAATTAACAAAATTAGAGGGCAAGAAATTAAAGTGGCTAAGGAAGGAATTCATGGAACCTGATGCTCAAGGCCATCTATGAGCCTCGCAAAGAAAGGCGATGAATTCTTGATGGATCTTTTTGAGACGTAATATTTCAGTGGTCTTTATGAACATGATATCATTTGGACTTCTTAGTGATTTCTCCAAGATTGAACATACTATACCTGGCTTACTTTTTCTTGGTGTCGTAGTGACTGTTTGACATTTGCTCTGAATTATTCTCAATAATGCTTGAAACCTTGCTATTGATCTCATGAATGTCCTCTAGCTTGGTTCTTTCAAAGATTCTGGACTTGGACTTCACTTGTGAGCTGCTGACCGACCCTTCCTTGCACTGAGACTAGTAATTGAAGCTGTTCAGCTGTTCCTTTCATTCTCTTGCCTAATCCTTTAGTTCTCTCTTTGCAGGTACTCAACATCCTGTGTTAGCTTCTATTTCTTTCATTGGCGTCCTTGAGCTCCAGTTAGAGTGCCTCCTTGTCGGTTGCTGTTCCTAGATCCCCTTTTCTGGCTGTCTGGCTGAAATGGTCTGAGTCAGTCTCTTTCAGGCAATGCTTCAGGTACTCATTTTCTTTGGCCAGCAGTTCCGACTCCTTCTTATGCCTGATGCTTTGGAGAATGACAGCTTCAGGGTTGCCCTCGACCACATGCCTCTTTCCCTCGAGACTCCTGGCGTACTCCTCTAGCTTCTGGTTCTTCAAGGACAGAATCTCATAATCCTTCTTGATCTTATGCTCATTTATATACTTTCCATCGTATTTGTTCTAAATCTCGGCCAAGGACTTCTTCAACTTCATGATTTAATTGTCCTTCTGCATGATGACTTCGAAGTTGTCCTTCCTCTTGATCAGCACGTCGTCTGGATTGCTATTGACCAACTTCTTTAATTTGTTATTGTGTTCCCTGAGCTACTTGATTTCCTTGTCCCGTTGATTCAGCTCGTAGTTAATCAGCTTGCCGGATTGGTTGAGATGGGTGTCGCTGTCGGACGGGTAGGCCTGCTTCCTCATGCTCTGCATCTTCAGTTTGTTCTCTAACTCAGCTATTCTGCTGTCGTACTCCTTGCATTTGGTCTGATGCATCTTCTGCAGTTTCTTGATTTAAATTTTGTAATGATCGAGCGCCTTGCGAAGTTCTTTGGTGTTGTTGGGGATCTCGTTCCCGTACTCAATCAAATATTCCATGCGATTTATTGAAATTATAAAATGGCTGATAAAATTATCTGAAATCACTCTTGACGGGTCTGGAAGTGGATCCCTTGAGCATGGTGGGCTCCGACCCCATTTCTTTCATCTTGTCAATGTAGTGCTTCTTGAAGATGGTCTTCCTGAGGGAAGTGATCCGAACTACTTTTAGCCTGACCGGCCCAGATCCTTTGGCGGGTCAGCAGCATCTAATTGTTCATGCTTATTTCTTTCTCGTAGCTCTCTTTGCCTATGTTTGGCTTCCTTTTGCTCTCCACTTCGATGTATAAATGCCCGATCAACTTCATGTCAGCCTTAACCTCAGTGTTAATGGATAGGTTCTTCAGCCCAAGCATCTACTTCTTGTACTTCGAGTACCTGCATAAGTGAACATGTACTTTGCCCACGATAAGAAAAATTAATCTGGATTTTGAATTTCGAACTGATGCTTGACGTAGCTGTCCATCCAGAGGATGTGGTCGTACTGCCGCTTGAGCTCCAGCTGGTCACCAATCAGGAAGCTTAGTTTCTTTTCTGTTTAGTTTTGCAGTTCTCCAAGGACCTTATGGAAAAGGGCATAGAGCTGCTCCTCAATGTAGGTAGCCTTGGAGTTGACTTCCTTAATCTTCAGATCAATCTTGCTCAAATCCTCAGTCAGCTGATTCTTTCTCCTTTGGATGTTGGGGTCAATTTCCTTAACCTTGGAAGAGATCTCTGTGTACGCATCCTTCAGTTTGATGAGAGAGTGCTCCGCGAACTCTCCTCTTGTGTGGTCGTCAAATATTTTGCAGTCCAGGCACAAGGCCTCTGCGCAGATATTGCAGTAGAGCTCCAGCATCTGCCCAGGGTGCTTCTCACAGGTTCCAAACTTCTTCGGCTTTTCGGATATATCCACCCTTTGATGCTTCTGGGACAGCCTGGAGGAATGGTACTCCTTCTCGCACTCGCCACAGAAGTGGGCTTCTTCCGTGATGCAGTAGTATTTGGCGGGATCAGGGGGATTCTTGCTGCAGTTTTAGCAAACGGGAGATTTAGACTGCTGCTATTTATAGGTGTCAACTATGTAGTCAATCAAGTAGCAAGGGTAAATCTGATGATTCCTGAACAGCACGTACTTGTGCCGATAGATCTGAGGCTATTCCTCCTCGCTGTAGAGATAGACGGATTCGAAGCCTTCAGGACAGGGTGATGGGGTCGTCTTGAAACTTCCTATTCTCGTAGCAATAGGACTTTCCAACTGCTATTTATTGAGGATGCAGCTGATCTATTTCTTGGACTTGATGTTTTGTCTTGATTGTACCCGACGTGATGAGCATTCCCTCTTCGGGAACTTCAAAGCCATTCTGGCACACCTTACTGAGCTTATTGTTCTCCTGGAGATTCTCAGTGTTGTAGAAGGACTCTAAGATGATGCTCCCCTTTGAGTAGTTGCCTGAAGGTGGCACTCACATGCGAGTTAGATATATTGTAGATGTTCTTGATGATGATGGCCGCTGTGCCCAGAGACAGCTGCAGCTTGAACTCCACGGATTTCCATTCCTCCGACTGTGCCTCCACCTGGGGGAATTTCTTCAGGAACTAGATGCTCATTTTGAAATTGGTTATAGTTATAAGTAATTAAGAGTTATCATGAACGCGAGAGCACCCCTCATCCGATCTCTCTCCGACCTCATCCAGAACTACAACATGACAGTTTCTGTCACCAAGAATATGCAAATTTAGATCAATCGAACCCTCAATGAGCTCTTCCTGCTGTCCATCATCTATTGCAAGTGCTCCAATCACAATAAGAAATCATTGACCAACAGTTGCTGCTGATTCAGAAGCGAATCATGGAATCTATGAAGTCAACCGGGTTCTTCAGCAGATTGACTAACTGGCAGTCGAGCAATGTTGTGTCAATCGACGATGTATGGAAACAGGTTGCCTAAAATAAAGCAAGAGGAATGCCAAAATTCTCATTAAAGACATTTGTCGGTCGAAAAAATTGAAATGATAAGCTATTATTGTTGGATCAAACGTTATTGTACTTCTTTCGGATTGAATTGGTCAGCCGATTATAGGCACTAGTGGTATTCTTCGAAAGTGCGTCGATGCTGTTTAATCTATGATCGATTGGCTGTCGAAGCCGATAGCTCTCCTCCACTCTTCCATTTGTGCTCGGAGACTCTCGTTCTCCTTTCCTTCAGATATATGTTTTTCTAAAACTGGGCGATAAGGCCTTCATGGTGCACTCTTTGACTGGACTGATGGTGATGTTTTAGTATTTAGAGTTCTTGGCTGCTTTTGGGACTGATTTCAATATCTCCTCGTCCTTTCCTAGCAATCAATACTTGGCACTTGTGAATTTACTGATTTGCTTGCTTCTCTTGGATTTTTAATTCCTCTTTTAGATGATGGATTGTTTAGTTGAGTTTGCTGATCTCTTCATCCGCATTTTCCAATTTCGATAGCAAAATGACTTAATTCTTGGCTTTCTGATTGATCTAGACATTGACTTTGACTTCCTCGCATTCGGCAGTTTCCGTGAAGGCATTGAACTTTCTTTTCAGATCATCGAGAGATTGTTTGTATATCTGTGTCTGATGTTGGGCTTCTTGCTTCTCGTTTAAGGCATTTTCTACCTGCCCCTAGAGCTTGCTGATGATTCCTTCATAGTTGGATGTTCTTTGCTCACTAAAAGCCTGAGATTTGCTGCCTCTTTCTCTGAATGACGAGCAAGGCCTCATACTTCTATTTACTTAGGGCCATTTCCTGTTGTGATTTTGCCTCCAGGTGAAATATGGCAGTCTAAAAATGGTCATTCCTTTCCTGAATGATCCTTTCATAATAGTTCCTGGTCTCTTCAGACATCTTCTCTCCCTTCTAGTCCTCTACTCTCTTGGCTTTGATGGAGCTGACCGAAGCTAGGCGAGTTCTTTCTTGTTCTCCGAAAGCACACCTTCCAGATAAAGCACCTTCTGTGTGTATTACTATTTTATGGATGCCACTTGATTGTTGAGGAAATAGATCTCCTTGTTTTTTAAGTCTATCACTGTTTTCAGCTCCCCAACTTACTGGCTCAGGAGATTCCTCTGGTAGCTCTCACGGTACTAAGGAATAAGCTCTTCTGTGCTTAGTCTAGCATTATTATTCATTCGTTAAAGTAATGTATAGAATTGACATTAATATTGTTTGGTCTTTTTGAAATCGATAGAAAATGTATTATTGTCCTCATAAATCGGTGAATTTGTTGATCCAGTCGCTCGACTCCATTTCCAGAGCTTCCTCAATTTCCATTACTTTCTCAATTTCATCTTTGATGGCAGCTTGCACAACTGGCTACACTTCTATGGCTTGTTCAACTTCTACCTCAGAATCCATATTTTCTTCTGCTTCCTAAATTGATTCTGCTCCCTCACTTGATTCTTCTGAAGACCCCTGCAGTAACCCTTAATTCTATAGTAACTACAGCCTTTATTTCTCTCTTTTCTTGCACGTGAACTGATGCTTTTTTAGTCCAATGAAGCTATTGAAGACCCTTTGGCATAAGGAGCAGTCAAATTGCTCTGACACATCATTGGCCTCGGACAGATTCAGAAACTATGAGGAGAGGTTTTTGATTGTATCCTATGATACCTCCATCAAGTACATAGAATTGAATCGTATTTGGGATAAACTATTTCAAATAGCGGATTGAATAGTCTCTCTGACCATAATCGTCCGTAGACTATTGCTAGTACTACTACTTCACTTCATGCAGGCATTACTCAAGGAATTGGCTCGGAAAACTTCTCTACCTCCTTCATTGCTGACAGCACTTGAGAGGTAAGTAAGCAATCATGGCTCAGAATTTGAGACATGTTGTCTAAGATGTACTTTCTATCATAGTGATTTAGGTTCATGTGATGCACCAATTTGAATTAAACTTACAGTTAATATGCAGCTATTCAATAAAGTCATTAAACCTGTCATAGAATTCAGGCCATTAAACCCATAATGGGCCTGAGGAGAATAAAAGAGATATAAAATGAAAGGAGTAGGATGGAAGTAGCCATTTTGCGACGGAGCATCGAAATCAATATTTGATATTCTTACTATAAATGGCACATTGAGATTGCCTTTCCAGTGAGCGCCCTCATGATAGGACACCCATTCTTGAAGGCAATGATAGATGGATTTATTTTTATTATATCTTTGGAGTAGTTTCAATTATGGCCGACCTGAAGAACAGCAGGAGTGCCGATCAGATAGAGACTGACCTCACGCAAACGCTTCAAAGCATGGAGGAATGCCAGAAAAATGGGGAGTACATTGAAGCTGAAAGTGGAAGGCTTAGAGCAGAGCAGCTCAAGAAAGACCTGGAGGCAAGGAGGCTCTATGAAATGTAGTATAAGCACAAGAAAGAGATGACGACCTCAATCGAGCCCATCAGGAAGAGCTCAATCACTTCAACAACTTCTGGGATAAGAAGATGTTCGAGTTCGATACAGAGGGAGAGCGATTGGAGAAGGAACTCCTCAAAGGCATGACTCTGACGGGGAAAAGCTACGGTCCGATTTGGAAAAGCAGCTGCCCTTAAAGGTCAAATAATCATCAGAGTGCCTCAATCTTAGGAAAATGGAGGAGCATATGGCAAAGCAAAAGAAGTACAGTATTTGATTAACAAAGCTACGTTTAAGCCCATAAAGTCCAGCAAAGGGTGACTGAAATGGAAAAGGACTAAGAGAGTCTTGGGTGAGCGCCAGAAACCTTAAAATATAAACTTCAATAAATACTCTGAAGACCAAACAAGCTTCGTAGCTAGCGGCCTTACAGAAAAGGGTGAAGACTGGCCATGACTAGCAGAGAAAGTAAAGGCATATTGAAGAGAACAGAATCAAGCAGAAGTACTCCAATATTTGTAAGGAATTGAAGTCCCAGCAAGACAAGTAGGTGCTAGCGTATAGGGGGCAGTTCAGGAGCAAGGGAGGGCAGTCGTCTCCAGTCACCGCAAGTCCAAGTACATGCTATCACAGTGATTAATGCAACATATTAATAATCAACAACCAACTACTGTATATCTTTGATTATTGTGCCTTGATTATTGTATTATCTTTGTTTAACTATTCATGAAGGAATTCAACAGCAATAAGGATGAATATAACAAAAGGCTGCAGAGAATCAACGAAAGGATAGAAGAGCTGAAAAATCTGAAAAGGCAGTCAAATGGCAGTGATGCAGACGCCAGCGAGGTCTAGTTGTATAAAAAAGTTTATGTAAGTAGTATCACAACTGAAGAATTCCATCGAGGCCATCGAGGCCATGATCACCAAGGAGCGCTAGAACAAGGAGCTCAATACCTCTGAGCTCAATTCTTTTTCCATCGATATTTCAAAGCAAAGGAGAAAGCTAGAGTAAATTATCCCTGAGGAAATTGAAAATTAGCTCCGAATAGGACTGAATAAGCCCAAGACATTAAGCGCTTTCTAAAATCCCAAATCAATAATTAAATAGGTATCATTTACTCATAGCTAGAAAAAAAAACTATCTTCCGAATCTGACGACAAACAGATTTCTAACTTGTTCAAAAAGATGGAGAGTGTGTTGTCCTCAGACCACAATCTCGAGAAAGAAAGCTAGAGCGAAAATTAAAATGACAATCACGAGCTACAAAGACCAGATGCCGACAAATAGTAGCTTAAGATTAACAAGATGGCCTGCAAACTCCTTGTGGCTTTCCTGCTCCTGGCAATTTGTCTACACCTCTTCACAAACACGCAGTGATTGTCGGGTGAAGCATGATGCTAGATTTGAAGATATAGATATCGATATTGCTGATATAAAGTTGCATTAACTGTCTGCTGATCATCAGTAAATGTTCTTCACCATTACAGAGTAGAAATCTTAGAACGATATTTTCCCATCGCTGTTGCTGTCAGATTTCTCCAGCATGAGGCGCATGGTCTCCTCGTCCAGGTTCTCTTTGATGTGCCTGTTGACTTCCCGCAGATCATCGATGTTGAGGTATCCCTTGTTTGCACGGTCATACTTCTTGAAAATAGCGCCAATCTCCTTCTTGGTCTCGTTGAGGTAGGGCTTTGTGTCCATGGCCTTGATGAACTCGAAGAAACTGATCCCACCTGCCTCCTCTGCGTCGAACTCGGCCACAATCTCATAAATTGTCCTCTTGTTGGGGTGGAAGCCATTCTGAGTCAACAGCAGCTTCAGATCATTGGGGAGAAGCACTCCCATTCCAGTCGAGTCGTAGGCATCGAACACTTCCTTCAGATCAATGACGTCGTCAAGACTTAGCTCTCCCGTCTGATACTTGCCAGGCTCAAACTCTCGGAGATCCTTTCTCTTGAACCTCACGTTATAGAGCTCGTTATTGTATCTGTCCGGCTTGCCTTCGCTTTTGTCAGGACTGTAGCCAAACTTTTGGGAGCTCCTTCCATGCTCTGACTTCTTCTGATCAAAGGACCTCGTCTTGTCCTTTGAGCCGACGATTCGCATTGACATCGAGCTAATTAGTTAGATATTTTAAATCAATTAAAAATATATTGAGCAATCTGTCATCTAAAGTGGTGTTAGTTTGTTCTTCTGGTATTTCTTCAATTGTCTAAATATCATTTTAAGCTTTGATATATTAAATCTCATGAATAAGGTAATTTTAGGATTGCTTTTATCCCTGCTGGGGTTGGGGTTGGGGTTGGGGTTGGGGTTGGGGTTGGGGTTGGGGTTGGGGTTGGGGTTGGGGTTGGGGTTGGGTTGGGTTGGGGTTGGGGTTGGGGTTGGGGTTGGGGTTGGGGTTGGGGTTGGG
>CAXHSH010000393.1:0-22000 GCA_964019135.1 Arenicola marina
TCTCAGGACCAAATGACTATTTCAATTTACAGGGAGGACAATGTAACGGCGATGTAAGGGTTTTAATGGTATATCTCAGGGCGGAGGGACTATTTCAATGTACAGCGATGTAAGGATGCCGAAACGTCACCGCGCCGTCAGTCATTTGGCGTATCGAGCTATTCTACTGGGATTGACCATGCTAAAGTGTGATTATTTTCTAGCGTCCAAGCTAATGGCTCGATTTCGATGCCATTTGACAAACTTGATATCAGTAAATATTAACATGGGTACATATTGCACCCCATTTGGGTCATTTGGTAATGTCAAAATTTGATCATCCAACAACTCGAAAACTATCAATGTGAGGTAAAATCTCAAAAAAAGTCAGGTACGCGTTTGCGCCTCTCTATGACGAATACAAACAAAATAACGGATCTCTAGACCAAATATTAACGTAACGGAAAAATTAGTTTCGTGACTTGGCCTTGGACATGTAGCCTTGACCTGGTTGTGACCTTGACCCTGGACACATGATCTTGACCAATATAATCATTGGCGTCCAAATACTAATGTCATGTTTCACACAAGGTGTCGTTTGTCTGACTGGTAGCCTTCACAGAAACATTTGCTCGTCGAAATTCTCGCTTAAGGACCCATGTTAAGCTTTGCGATTTTTTTCAGAACAACTATTCGGGCCCGATTTTTGGTCCTATCTTTCAATAGTTAATCGAATTTCACAAAATTCCTATGACCTTGACCTTTGACCTACATGACCCATCTACGAACTTAGCCTGACGATGGCCATTCCGCATCTTTTTTGTGCATATCTTAAGGCATGCGAAAGATAATGTGGTTCACGACAGAGAGACAGACAGCCAGACACACACACAGAGTAACCAAACGCACCGATAAAAGTCTTAACAACACAGTTATTTGCATGTTGTAGATCGGTGACCCCCAGCCAAGAGGCATGGCAGCCCGGGCCGCATTGTATAGACCGCCCACGGTCTGTCAGTACGCTGAGGAGGAACAAGTGTATGAAACGGTGAATGTCATATGACTCGTGCAAAACGGCGCAAAGGATTATATTTGTGTCACGCGATATTTGTGGTTTCAGAGATCAGCGTGTGTGGCCTGTGTGCGGGTTGTGTAGGGGGTGGATGGACCGCGCGTGCATGACAATTGCGGACCCAGTAAAAAACTTCACATTTTTGCTACATTAATACTTAACGCAATTACGCAATATGTGTCCCGGCAGCCACTTCCCCCGCCACCAGAGACCACCCGAAGGCCTGCCCCTAGAAACAGAGAGAGGCAGATACTTCTGGTGACGTCATTGGAGTGTATGTGTTGGCCGTGTGTTTCCTCGGAATGTTGGGCGCCATGGTCGTCAGGATACCGGCGTCAGCGGACATGCAATGTGGGTAGCCCAGTCGGCGTCTGGGACAAAACAACCTCAGTTACTGTGACGAAAAATCGTCCAAGGCGAGGTGCGAACTCTGGCCAACGTTGTAGATGGCTGGATGAACGAGGTAGTAGAAACTGTTTACGGGCTATATTGAAATGAGCGACTACGCTTGTGAAAGTTGATTGATAATTTAAGATTCAAAATCATTTATTCGTCAAAACGGATACGTGTAATACATGCATGAGCATAATAGGAAAAGTAAACACCACTTTGACACAGGAGACTGATTACGATTAGAAAAATCATCTTTCTTTTTTTTGTTATTTATTAGAAAAATCATCTTAGCCATCCGGAGAAAAAAATGTTTAACTATAACTTAAACAATAGAAACAGTGATGGCAGTGAGGAGGGGTGGTGGGTGGGACTACTGTATCTTCGTCGTATATAGCAGTATAAAACATTCCAATACTAATAAATGTTGGGGATTTTATCTTCAACACAGTTTGAGAATCCCGTCAGACTGTGAATATTTGTTTTGTCTAATAGTGTAGCGGCAAACGCTGGTGCATTTTTCAGTTGTGATGTAATGTATGAACATGACCCTTACATCTGGTATTATATTTATGTATCATGGAAGTGAGTACGATACGATAATATATCTCTCAACAGAAGCGGGGAATCAAGAATTAATGCACCCATGGAATATCCTGCAGTGGCGAGAGAGAGATAGAAACAGAGAGAGGGAGAGAGACAGAGACATACAGCGAGAGATCTGAAATAGAGCGAGAGACCGACACTCGTGGATCCGGATGGTAAGTCATCATCTATTTACCTGGGTTTCAATGACAATCAGGGGGCTGGTCTATACACCCAATGGGTCGAACCCTTCCAGCCCAACCTCTCGGACAACGCAATGTCGCCACCTGGCAAATCCGATCGGCTGTGTTGTAAGCCGCCCAACGCGTATCTATGGCTAGCCCCTTTATCTTCAATTATTTGCACATCTTTAAATAATTGCACACAAGTCCAAATATTTCCACATATCTCTAAATAATTGCGCATATATGCGCACTTATTTGCACACATTTTAAATTCCATTCGACATATCTCTAAATAATTGTGCATATGTCCAGATACTTATATATGTAAAAAATGTATGTCAATTTCTAAATTTAAGAATAAGTTGAAAGGAATTAGGCATGGAATGATAATAATTGTTCATATGTCCAAATACTTATATATGTCAAATATGTATGTTCATTTCTAAATTTAAGAATAAGTTGAAAGGAATTGGACATGGAATTAAAGTTGTTAAATATATATCTAAATAACATCTAATTTAGCATATTAAATTACTTTAATAATATGGTCAGTTCATTTAATGATATGCTCAATTCGATTCATGATATGTTGAAATCATTCAATGACATATTCAAGTCATTTAATGACATGTTTAATTCACTTAATCATATGCTTACTTCAGTTAATGATACTTAACATGTTCAACTCATTTAACCCATTAATGCCCAGGCATAAACCGCGTCGACAATTTTTTTATTTTTTTGCCGTTTATTATCATCAAGAAGGACAAAAAGACATGTCTGCAATCTGAAAGCTTTATGTCTCTTTGAACATGAACATTGTGGGCGTCCTATATATATAGGTCAGGGTACAGGTAGACTTTCTAGGAACATCTCTTTTAGCTCAGGGCGCGGGCTATGGTTGGACTAGGGCTCCAGGCTCCGGGTTACGGCTCCGGTCGTCGGGCTATGGCTCCGGGCTATGGCTCCGGGCTCTGACTCCGGGCTACGGCTCCATGAGCTGCATTATGGCTGCGGGCGCGGGCTATGGCTCCGAGCGCGGGTTATGTCTCCATGCGTTGGACTACGACTCCGGGCGCAGGCTATGGCTCCCTGCGCTGAACTAGGTCTCCGTGCGTTGGACTGGTGCTCCAGACTCCGGTCGCCAGTCTATGGCTTCGGAGTATGGCTTCGGACGCGCGCTATGGCTGCGGGCTATTGTTCTGGATGCCTTGGACTATGGTCCCAGGCTTCGGTCGCCGGTCTATGGTTCTGGATTATGGCTCTGGACGCGGGATATGGCTTCAGACGCGGGCTAGGGCTCCGGACGCGGCTGGGTCTGGGTGTGAGATTCATGGCGGGTGAATCCAGGAAGAGAGAGAGAGGGTGGGTGGGTGGGGGGGGGATGCGTGCTGGTTTATGGCTCCTGATGCGGGTTATGGCTTCGTATACTGGTTAGGGCTCCAGGCTCCGGGTTATGGCTCCAGGCGCGGGCTATGGCTCCGAACGCGGGCCCCGTATACTGGAACAGTGCTCCAGGCTCCAGGCTATGGCTCCCCACGCGCGCTATGATTCAGGGCGCGGGCAATGGGACTATGGCTCTCTGCGCTGGACTATGGCTCCGTTCCCGGCGGATGCTGTGGCTCCTGTGGCCAGTCTATGGCTCCGGGCTACCGCCACTATGGGGAGGGCTGCCTTGGCCGGAGGGCTCGCCGAGGTGGATGGCTGCCCAGGGCGGAGGGTCACGATGGGGGAGGGCTGCCTAGGCCGAAGGACTCGCTTGGTTGGAGGGCTGCCTTGGTCGGAGGGCTACATTAGACGGAGGGCTCGCCAAGGTAGATGGCTGCCCAGGGCGGAGGTTCACGATTTGGGAGGGCAGCCTTGGCGGGATGGTCACTATAGGGGAGGGCTGCCCAGGCCGGAGGATCGCCATAGGGTTGAGCTGCCTTGGCCACAGGGCTGACCATAGGGGAGGGCGGCCTTGGCCAGAGGGCACACCATTCGCCTTATTCACGGAATCGCCATATTGACGGCAAAACGAGGCTGTGCCTGCAAACACAAACTGCGTGACTCGCCCAACGCGTGAAATCTAATGGGAGACACTGCTGCGGGTTCGCTGTGAAATAGCTCCCGGGTGATTTCAGTAATAAAACGACCGATTTCAGGCAGATGAATAGGGTGTGCGTATTCTGAGCCTTCTTTTGGGGCGAGTATATTTGAAAAAAGTGGGGTATTTACCGCGGCATCCAGCAAGGGTCAATTGACATGAAAGCCCCCCTATATTTTTTAACTCGCTTTCCCCGTCAGCCGTACCCGGACATTCTTTGCCTACTACTCATATGATAGACCCACGTGAAATGGCACGATAGGCCTATAGCCTTACAGGCTGAGAGTGCCGTTAAACCCAAATCAAACCACGTGAAAACTTGCCCACACAAGCGTTGTTGAACCCCGTGTTTTACCCGGGGAGATATTATGCTGGGTAAATGGAATTATGCTGACATATTTTATCTCATGAAAGGACCAGTGTGGCAATAATTCTACCCCCCCCCCCCCCACACCCACACCCACACCCACACCCTCCATGCACGTATTGATTGACTGCGCCTGTGCCGTTGCATGAACTAATTGGCCTTATCTTAAAACAGTGATGACCACTTTTATGGGAGAATGTGCTTGTTGCACGAAATACAGGGAAAAACATAATTGCATCCCCTCGAGAATTGAACGCACGACCCCAGTATCAAAAGGGTAACGCTCTACCGACTGAGCTACGCAGTCTTCAACGTTACGCGATGCGTTTCAGTGCGTCATATTGTACCTTCAGCAACCATTCTCTGCAAAGTTTGTAATAAAACGCCATTAACGTTTGATTTAATTTGCCGTTAACTTTGAAATGGACATATCAACATATGGACCTGAGATCTGCCACTAAGCAGATAAGCTCTGTTGAAGTGATAGCATCCCACTGCTGGTTGGGGATACCCCAAGCTGAAGGGGGTCACCCGTTCAGTGTGGCATAGGCCTACACGTTCGGCTATTGTCAAATGTGCTCGAAAAAGATTAAAATTTGCAGAAATAGGTCTTATTTGTTAATTAGTTTGAACAA
This sequence comes from Arenicola marina, assembly GCA_964019135.1. Classification (NCBI taxonomy): domain Eukaryota; kingdom Metazoa; phylum Annelida; class Polychaeta; family Arenicolidae; genus Arenicola; species Arenicola marina. The sequence continues at coordinate 5,300 of CAXHSH010000393.1, forward strand.
TGACCTGACAGACTTAATAGTAACCATTGACGGCAGGAGAGAAAGACCTTTGTGCCACTCACCAGGGCCACACATCATATGCACTAGCCGTTCCCGCGCAAAATTGCAGATATAGCCTCGTTCTCGCGTTGGAATTCCCAACCTGTGAATAAGGCGAATGGTCCCTGCTTAATATCCCTCATGAATAATTTCTGCGCGAAAACGAGGCTAGCAGGGAAAACCTCTGAGCGGTGCTTTCACAAAGTGGCGTTGATCATGACGTCTAATAACAAGGACATTTAACCTATTGGTCTTATTGTACTGAAGGATGCGACTCCGCTGTCAACCATTGTCGGCCGGGTGCCGACACCATGCCATGGACTATCCCGGGTACTGTGACTGTGTTCACTGCGAACTGTCGCAGTAAGTCGCTCTAGTTTTTGTTTGCATAGCGAACGCGACAGTTTTCGCTTGTATTACGGATCTATCAGTTCTCGCTTGTATTACGGATTTACGGATCTATCAGATTGCGCCTGTATTGGGCACATGACCGCTTTCACTAAAGAGGTGTGATTATGTAATCATTACATCCAGAGAGTTGCAGCTAAGAAAGAACGGGCCTTTCAAAAGTGTTAGCTATGAAAACATGGGTGTTGCGAAAGTTGTAGCTGTATGAGCATAGCATTTAAGAAATTTGCCGTATGTGAATAACACAGTTGGGTGAGTTGTTAGCGCAAGTGCCCCCAGGCAAGCCCGCTTCTCTAGGGGCACAACGGTAACAATGTTAAAATCCTTCGACGTTAGTAGGGAATCGACTGTAGCTTTTATTATAATGCGGGCGTGTACAATAATAGTACTTACGTATTCTATATACCTCGTTCTATCTTCTGACATCAAGAAAGTGTGTCAACACTAGATTGTTCCAGTTATATTTTCGCGAACAAATGTTGGAGCATGCGACTTTTCCCTACCAACCGCCTTAAAATACCTGATATGGCACTTTTCTATTTGAGAGCAATATTTGTAACCCCAGATTTCAGCACCGTATAGCAATATTGGTAGAATCAGCTTATCGAATAGCTCAAAAGATACACGTAATGATAAATCACCGCATTTTGGCGTATGAACCTAATTGAAAACAGAGCTCTTTCTGCCTGTTTCACCAGTGTGTCGAGGGCGGCAGTCCACTTTAGTGAAGATGAGACTAAAATTCCTAGGTATTTATAGTACGTTACGGTTTCTATTTTTTCTCCTTTAAAAAACCATCGTTCATTTGCTCTTAGTTTTCCACCGTTCCTAAAAACAATAATTTTGGTTTTTGACCTGTTAACCCGCAAACCGTATCTATCACAGAATACGCCCAGGGTGTCCAGTTGCTTCTGTAGCCTTCCGACGGAATCGTTAACAACAGCAATGTCATTCGCGTAGATGAACATATATAAAGCTGGAAATTCTTCATCGATAAATACACCGTGACAAACCTGCTCTTCGCACATTTTCTCGAGTTCCTGGATATATATGATGAACATAAGCGGACTGATCATGCATCCCTGACGTGTCCCGACACTGTGTCTTGACACAAGATTTAAGCTTAGAGTACATGTTCCGTAAGAGGTTGATTATTTTACCATGTATGCTATCCTTAGTCAGCCTTTAGAACAGCTTGTAATGAGGCACAGAGTCGAACGCCTACGAAAAGTCGATAAAGGCACAATAAAACCTGCCTCCCTTCCTACAGAGATACTTCTCAGCAGTGGCATACAAATTAAAAATATTATCCATGGTAGATCTACCTTGACGATAAGCACCTTGACTTTCAGATAGTTTGCTATTCTCTTCAGCCCATTTTGACAGCCTGTTGCTAAGAATTTTAGTGAAAATCTTGCTTAAGACACATAACAGAGATTCCGCGGTAGTTGTTTGGGTCTGCTTTGGAGCCTCCCTTGTGAATGGGGTTAATGAGCGCTTTACACCACTCGTCTGGAAATACCCATGTGCTTAGAATTGCATTAAATAAACGATAAAGACGACTTATAATAACATCCTTGCACGCCTTTATCATCTCGTACAGAACTCCATCTGGTCCACCCGCTTTACCGGTTGGAAGTTTCCTAATTACACCTTCTATTTCGTTTAATGTGATTTCCGCGTTGAGACAACTGGGCTCATTTTCCCAGCATTCGACACACTCTGCATTGTGATTTGTCAGCTACTGAGAGACCCCATCATCAAAATCTGCGACTGTTACTTCGACATTATTTAAGAGCGTGCTAAAGTAAGCCTGCCACTGAACCGCAGATATACTATCATGCGGCTGCGGTCTACTCTTAAAGCGATTTACTTCACGCCATATATTACCGTGGCCATTTAATGCGGCATCCAGTATTCTATATTGTTTTGATTGGTACTCACGTTTTTTCCGCTTACATACAGTCTTGAACTCTCGTATTGCACCTTTATATATGGCATAATCACTCTGGGACCTCGTCTTTCTAAATTGCGTTAATAGTCTGGTTTTCTTGGCTTTCGCAACTGCCGTATCGCTGTCCCACCACTCGGCTCCAACCTTCACCACCCTCTTGTGCCCTTTACGGCGCATACATATCGCAGCTCTTTGGATTACGCGCGAAATGTCACAGGCGGCTTGCTCGGTGTTGCCCTCATCTAACGCTTGGTCAACAGCTGCCATTATATTTGAGCTGCCTTGATCCTGCAATCGTTCTATAAATTCAGTCGCTTTCGACTGGTCCCACCGAAAAGTTGGCATGGTGATCCCCTCCGACCCGCATTCTGTAGTATGCGTAGTGTCCGCTGTGATACATTTCATTACGGCTACAATGGGAAGATGGTCTCAGGTTCCATACGATTCTACCTTAAAATCGTCCATCGACGGAAACAAGTCCGTTGAGAGCAGCATGTAATCTACAAGGCTATTTCCGCTAACAGAGCTGAAAGTGAATTCGCCTTCGGGATCACTCCGGCTTCTTCCGTTAAACATATGTACATCTAAGCGTTTGCACATGTTTAACATTGACTGCCCGAAACGATTAACCCTGCACCCTCGGTCTCGTGATTTACGTAATGAGTTAAATGTGTCCCCATGACACCAGTCAGTGTTTGGTATATGGCACAGATCATCGTCAAAAATGAAATCCGCTTCTTCACCAGTTCTCGAGTTAAAGTCTCCTGCCACAAATAGGTAACAATCTTCACATTCGCTTAATAAGGCAGTCAAATCCTGCTCAAATTCAAGAACGCCGTCATGTTCATCACGGTTAACATAAAAAGTTGAGCCTTCGCTAGGGATATACAAACAAGCAAAAATTAAATCTTTATCTAGTGATATTGCTTGTTTATCGATCTTGAAGAACATGGCATAGTCCGTGAGACGTATTAGTTTGGTGTAGTTACTGAGACGCTTATTAACAAACACCGCTAAGCCTCCTGGGGTTCGTCCATACCTGGCCCTTCGTTTACCATGCAACGCATATCGTGTATAGTCAATCAGAAAGCCCTCAAGCTCGATATCATGTTTGGTCCACGTTTCGCTCAGAGCGACAAAGTCGAATTGCTTCAGGTAGGTTTCGATGTCTGGGCTCTGTCTGGCGTCATGAAGACCATGTACATTCCAGGAGAGGAACTTCAGATGGCTGAATGACGTCTGGGCCTGGCCTCCGTCCTATGTGTCACGCGGATAGACGGTTTCACTTCCGAAGTTTTGGGTAGAGACCTTGCTTTCTCCATGACATGTTCCTTGTTTTTCCATCGCAAGAATCTCACAATCATTGGTCGTGATCGATTCTCTTGTCGTTTACCTAGTCGGTGGGCCCTTTCAATCTCCCAGTGGTTATTGTCGTCAGCGTCAGGTATGTTCAGCTTATCCTTCATAGCTTGTCGCGCCGCCGCTTCGCTCTGTTCCCAGGATTCGTTTGTACCTTCTGGTATTCCGTAGAAGATTACGTTGTTGCGGCGTGATTGCTCGTCCTGTCGAGCGGCGTTAATTTCAAGGTGTTTCATTCGTTCGGTTGTTGCCTTGTTCTCTCTGTCTATCATTTGACTTCATCTGCTCTTGTTGGTCGCTTAGCTCTTCTTGCCGGGTGCTGAGTACATCGATAGCCGTTGTGCAGAGCTCCAACTTGTCATCCACTTCGGCCAGGTGTATATCCATGCAGGCGAGTTGTGATTGCATATCCAACTGAGCCTTTTTAATGTCTTTGACGTCGCTCCGCACCTCTGTGACCAGAGCCACAAGAGTTGTGAGCAGGTTTTGAACTCCCTCTTGATCGCTCGGTAAGGCCCCCTCCTCCTCTGTGAGCAGATCGAAGCGTGACGCTTGACTGATTTCTGGACTGCGTGCAGGTGTTGCCGACCGGGAAGAAAATGGCTTCTTTCTTTCTGGAGTATCCGTCCCGCTACGTTCTGCACTATTTCGCTGCTTTCTCTTCATCCTGGCTTGCTGCCACACATCTGCCCTCTTCTCTGCGTATTTGTTCACTTGTTTCTGTAATTTTAAAGCTTCGCTGGAAGCCGTTTCTGTATAACTTCGACTAATATCGAGAGCTTGTTTACTACCTTGTCGTTTGGCACCGGCACCAGAAACTATCTCTGAGTGAGTTGTAGCTATATGATCAAGACAGCTTAGTTGATTTGATTTGATTGGGATTTAACGGCACTTTTAGCCTGTAAGGCTATATCGTGTCATACTGGTTCTTCAAGTTAAATAACTCGGCTGTCAATACTAAAACCCTGAAAATTAATACATGTGATATTGAAGATAAAACAATTGAAAAAATGATAAAGGATCAAGTAGATATGAATAAAACCATGAATGCAGTCAATGTCGAAACGATCAATAGGTATAAAACCCTGAGGATGTCAAATACTATAATAGCAACAAATGTCTTAAGACCATGATTTCATTTGATTGGGGTTTAACGGCACTTTTAGCCTGTAAGGCTATATCGTGCCATACTGGTTCTTCAATTTAAATAACTCGGCAGTCAATACTAAAACCCTGAAAATTAATACATGTGATATTGAAGATAAAACAATTGCAAAAATGATAAAGGGTTAAGTAGATATGAATAAAAACCATGAATGCAGTAAATGTGGAAACGATCAATTGGCATAAAACCCTGAGGATGTCAAGTATTATTATAGCGAAAAATGTCTTAAAACCATGATTTGATGTGATTGGGGTTTAACGGCACTTTTAGCCTGTAAGGCGATATCGTGCCATACGGGTTCTTCAATTTAAATAACTCGGCAGTCAGTACTAAAACCCTGAAAATTAATACATGCGATATTGAAGATAAAACCATGGCAAAAATGATAAAGGGTCAAGTAGATATGAATAAAACCATGAATGCATGAATGTTGATGTTAGTTTCTAAAACCACACTTTCGAGATTAATCAATACAGATAAATGTACTGTTTGACAGTATATGTTGACTAGATTTCACATATATTTGACTAGATTTATTGCAGAAAAATAAAGACATACAACCCAAGGGCCGCCTGCTAGAGGACTTTATCTTTAAAAAAACAACACCATTCTGCTCAACGATGGCTCAATAACTTATATACACCCCGGGAATGGTGCCAAGACGGCTATAGACCTGACTATAGCGGCCCTTGGGTTGTATGTCTTTATAACCCCATAGCGTATGATTTGCATTGAAATCGCCAAGAAGTATATACGGCGCTGGTTTACTAGATTTTCTAGTTCTAGTAGTGTTTAGGTGGAATATAGATAGAGCACAGGGTCATGGTTTTGTGTAATGTTATTCGTATGGCTATAGCTTGTAGGTTGGTCTGTAAAGGTATTTCGCTGTGTGGAGTTTTTTCCTTTATAAGGATCCTAACTCCGCCTGTGATTTTATCTCCCGTATTAAGTCCTAGATTATCATATGATGTATATCCACTAATTGTTATATCTAATTGTTTTTTTATGATTGTTTCTTGGTGACAAAACGCTATGGGCTTGTGGTCATTTTTTCATCTTCCTCCTCCTCTAGTTTCGAGTATTTGTTACGTAATTTGATGGGATCAGTTCATCCCTTGGGTGGTCTGTTTAGTTTTGCTGGCTTTGATTTTGGTCAGTTTGTTGGTAGTGGGTTTTGTGGTAGTGGGTTTTTTTGCAGGTGTCTTTGTTCGAATTTCTATCATGGGCTCTGTCTGGCTGGATGTCCTCCCCGTCTCCTCTGGGGCGTCTGTTGTAATTATTGCGAATTCCGCATCCGGTGGCCAGGAATAAACAGTGGTTGTTCCTATGGAAACCATGTTTGGTTTTGGTCTTGTTTCAGTGGTTTTGGTTTGGGACGAGCCCGTCACTTCAGCGAAAGTTTTGGTTCCAGTTAAATTTGTACTTTCTATTATTCTTCTTGCTTCTCGATAGGATATGGATTTTTTAGTTTTTACTGTCTGTACCTCTTTTTCTTTTTGCCCGATTGGACACTGTTTTGAGTATGCGTAGTGACTGCCTTTGCAATTTACGCAGTGACCCTGTTTGCTGCAGTAGGTGTTTTCATGGCACTCGTCGCCACAGCGAGCACAGGTGACTTGCCTCCTGCAGTTGTTCTTGCCGTGGCCGAAGCGTTAGCATTGAAATAAGCGTAGAGGGTTGGGTATAAAAATATAGATTGGTATACGAAGGTATCCTGCTTTTATTGTTGTAGGAGGGATTTGGGATGCAAATGTGAGAATTATGGTATTTGTTTGAATTCGTTCTTCATTTGTGGTGATTGATATCCGTTTGGCCTCCATGGCATTCTGCGAGGCCAACTCGGAAACTATTTCAATGTCAGAGCACATCTGAAGGTCGCGGCATCGAATTACACATCTGCTGTCGTTGAGGGTACAGTGAGGAGTTATTGTAACTGGGATATGGAGGAGGGTCGTGGCGCGAAGGAGGTTCTTAGCATGACTCTTCCATGTGACCTCCATGAGGAGGTCACCGGAGCGGAGTCCCTTGACATCCTTTGGTTCTCCGGCCAGACTTTGGATGGCTTTGTCCAGTACAAATGGTGATAATTTCGAAAGAGGTAAATCTGGTTCTGTGGCGTGTGCCATCAAAAATCTTGAAAAATTGTCGTTTTGTTGATTTGGTTCAGGTGTAGGAGAGCTTGTTCGAAGTTTCTTATTGGATCGTTCTTCTCGTGCTTTTATTTCTGCAGGTGTGGGTTTTTTTCTTAGGCATTCATGTTTGGTTTAAATATCCCACCGTCCGTGTTCTCCAACCACCGCGCAGGCCTCCTGGGACACTGATTCGGTTCGGTACTCCAGCACCCAGTGCCAAGGATACACAGACGGTATACTTGCATAACAAATACTTATTCTTCTGTTGGAAAAAAAAGGTATTTGCCACTTGATTAGCCCAAGCCACCGTCCTAACAGGATCTTGTTCAGAGCAACTGAAATATGAGGTGTCTCAAAAGACTCATTGCATACGGTTGTATGAATAATAGGGTGAGAAATGTGTTTGATATGATGTTGTTGAACAAGAATCCTTGGACTTGTCGTGACGAGCCGATTGATCAGACCGGGCCAAATCTGACCTCCCGTCTAGGAGAAATAAGGGTCAAACTCCTTTGGTCAAACTGGTATCTTGCAGAAACAGAGTTTCCACTCAACCAGCAGAGTCCCGTCTTCCTCCGACACGGGTTGCGAACCACGGCATACGGTTCGCCTCCATTTAGTCGCCTTTTTGCGACATGCAGATGTTAAACATAGAAGTGCATTGGGCCTATTCTACTTTCTCCCGAACCCGCAGGGGGCTATTTCGTGCGAAACTGTAAACACTTGTTAAAACGGAAAACAAGTTAAACCAACACATATTTTCGGAATATTTAGGTTACTCTCTTCCATTACTCGTGTTTTCATATTACATTGGGCCACGATCGCCAAGCTAGCCTTAACGTAAATCAATAGCAAACCTTAACTCCAAAGCCTTAATCTAAACACGATTGTATGTTGGTTTCACGATTTCATGGCACAAATATCCTGACTGTGAAATCATGGCCGATCATCTGCAGCTGAGATCGCCAAGCTAGGGAGGCATCCTTAACTTATGTTAAGGGCAAACCTTAAATCCAAAGCATTATCTTCATCTAAAAACGATAAAATATTGGTTTATCGATTTCCTTGCACGAATATCTTGACTATGAGTGAGTTATTGTCACACATATGTCAGCGACTACCTCTCTGCCTCCTGTGGAAATGGCGGAACCGACCACGTCGGTGGTTTCAGCTGTGTGTGTCCATCGCTCTTCGTTGGAAGCCACTGCTATCAAGGTAGCCATATTGCCAGGTCAGCTTCGTGTGAAACTTTCATATTGTTGCGTTGGCCCATTTCTTGACTTATCCATGCAGTAATTATAAACAATTATTTTTGTAAACAGACGTAAAAACTAAAACAAGTTAAGCCAATACAGATTTCGGAATTATTTAGGTTACCTCAGTATCGGTAACACATTGGCTTTCTTTGATTCCTTGTGTCGCCATATTACATTGAAAGTCACAGAGCCTGGAGGGACGCATGCATCTACTTTTGTTCTTCAGCCGTAAACATGTCAGCTGTCAACCCATGCTACGACAATGGAAATTGCCAACATTCCTGTGACGCCATCAACAATGTGGCAGAATGTTCGTGCGTTGCCGGATCTGTTCTTCGCCAAGATGGAACCAGCTGTGAAGGTTGTCGCACTCAATAGATGCTTTTAGTGATACAGTTATAATGTGAGCCAAATAGTGTATCTAAAGATACATATAAAACTGAAATGTTGGACCGCTTTGAAGTTAACTTGCAAGAGAGTTTGGGCCAAGAACCCTCGAGTATCAGTACGCCGATATGACATATTTAGATTAAATGAAACCTGGCCCAGATGGATTTGTCGTGTTTAAGCGCGTGGCCGACGGTATGCAGCTCACTAAGCAAGCTTATCTAGGGAGGCTCTCTTAACTTTGCTTCAAGAGCAATCCTTCAATCCCAAGCATTATTTTCATTTTAATTTCACCCTATGTTAATTTCGTCATTAGTTTATCGAAATATCCTGACCGTGAGTGAATTATTGTATCACAGATGTCAACGACTGCCTCTCTGCCCCCTGTGAAAATAGCGAAACTTGTGTCGACCAAGTCGGTGGTTTCAGCTGTGTGTGTCCCTCGCTCTTCGTTGGAAGCCACTGCCATCAAGGTATGCCATGTCTGCTTAAGCATGCGTTCACACCTGGTGCTCATTAATAGTTCCCATGTTGAATTTCAGATTTGTGTGAAACTTTTATATTGTTGTGTTGGCCCATTTATCGACTTTGTTATGCAGTAATAATAAACAATTATTTTGTATGTTTTATGAATAACCATGAAATCTGAAAAAGTTAAGCCAACACTCCTCGTGTCGTGATATTACATTAAAAATCTAATCACTGACCCTGCAGGGAAATAATATGTTTTGATTGAATTTCAGTTTTAATCACTACACAATGAATGATTAAATTAATCAGTATAGTATGGTCTGTACCGTTCAATACGTTCTTATATTTATGAACGCCCGTAATAAACGGGCATAATTATTTATTATAGCATAATAATTTGATTAAAAATAAGTAAATATTTAAGGATATAGATGATCGCTGTTCTCCGTTTTTCTGAACACCATTTGTAAATGTTTTCATACTAATAGAAAGCTACTTTACAAATGAGAATAGTCAGTGGCTCTCATAAAAACGACCATACTGAATTTTAATCCATGCGATCGAGTCTCCAGACCAAATATAAATCTTGAAATTTGTTCATATTAATTTTATGTTTTTTCACTAATTGTGTTGATGTGATCAACTGAATGATTGCGATTCAGAATAAAGCCAAATTACATGCATGGTTCCACGATAATTCAATATGAAACCTGTTGAAGCTGAATGTTATTGATGATATATTTCTGAGCCTGGCTGGCCTGGCTAAGCGATAAGAGCAATCAGCTCAATCGAAATTTTAGTACGAGTTAACTAAAGCTGACTGAAATTCATGTCCATTTTAGATCAACACATATATTATAAGTGGTCTTAATAAATTTTTTACGTACATGGTTATGTATTTCACCTAATAGATGTACATGTCAATTGGTTATACCAACCCATAATGGGGTCACGTGATCTGTTCACGTTTACTGACGATACGTTCCGCCAATTACTTGCGAAGTTTTCCGCCAGTTAGTGGCGAAGTGTTCCGTCACTTTTATTTAATTAATTTGATAATTTGTATGTCATGTAGTGTCTTTCTCACTCGGCAATACATTTTCCCTTTCCAATTCCATACATATTGTTCTGTTTTATTGAAAAGGGATCAAGCTGCGGGCGAGCCAGCTTATCATTATAAATTTGTAGCGAGATACATAAATGACCTTTTTAAATTTTCACTATCCCCATTAATGCATTATATAATCTCTATCAAATGTGAAATTCCCATGACCCCGCTCGCTTGAGCAACAGTAAGTTTCGTACTGTAGATAAATCTGATACGGAATGGGGTGGTACACAAGCCAAGTTAAGGCGGTATCCCAAGTTATGAGGGGAGACTCTTCAGTTTCGGGTGGTGATTAAATAACACTTCATTACATGTATTAGGCGAATGGTATATAGATCACAAATCGTAGTAGGGGTCTCAGAAATGTGGAAATCCGACAATTTATGGAAAAGTTACAGTCTGACAAACTTGAGACGAATCCGGCGCGCTGTGCAAATACACAATGTCGATCGACAGCCGGAAAACCGGGAGAAGGGTCCTTCATTAAACAATATGCAGACTCTTTAATAATGAAGATATCTTCTTTTTGTCTGTTGTATTCGGTAGACTAAATAACACTCCATTGCATATAGAAGGCGAAGGGTGCGTTTATCATAATTATAGTATAGGATTGAACTGGTACGCTTCTCTGCCCCTTCGTTTTCCACAACCATAGGTTTTGATCGATTTAGGAAATCAAGTTTTCAGACCTGGAAGGACAAAAAATTGTTTTATTTCTATTGCAATTGGTTTCGGCTTGACCCCTGATTCAGCATAGGCTTCAGGGACTAAATCTCCAACGACATTTAGCGCTCACAGGCAGAGTTTTCATGCAAATAAACAGACGTGACCTCAGATTTGCTTCTTTGTTGGATGCCTGTTTAATGCTTTAATGCAATAAAACCCATAGTCTGTTATTAAAACACATCCTTATATGTTTGTATTCAATAACCGAAGTGAACTTGATATAAAAATAACGTAGTTCTAGCACTTTTTGTGACTATCGAATATATAACCTATTGAAAAACGTTGGATGGCGGGGGGTGGTGGTGGGGAATGACCCGGAAAAGGAGGGGGTGAATCAAATATAGTGGGAGGTCCAGTACAAATAGGTGGGGGAGGCTTCCACACTATTATGGAGCACAGTGTGGAGTTACGATGAAGGGCACCCTCGCTAAAGAAAGAAGGACCCTGAGGGTTGCGGTGGGGGAGATGGTTCATGACCCCCGGGACCCCATCCCCTCCTCTTCCCCTCCACCTCTCTCTACCCCCTCCCTCCCTCAATCCTTCAATGACGATAATTGCTGTCATTGGACTCTTGACCGAATGCATCCATTGCTAATGGGTTACAAGATTTGTTTCCCAGGGTCATCCGTATCCTTGGATGCAGTGGCAGTATAAGCGGTTGAAGCGGTTTCCACAGCCCCAACTATCCAGAGGTGTACGATAATAACCTAGACTGCACCACCTCCATACCCCGAACCCCTGATGTGAGTTCCCCATACACGGTACATGTTGTCAGTCGTGTGATGATCACTGATCAGAGTTAGACTTCCTTGACATCGGAGGACGCCGGTTCAGCGGAAAAGGCACGATCCATAAGTCTGCCGGGCATCTGAGTCCCAAATGGTGTGGCAAGTAGACAGTTAATTAATGGAATGGACAATCTATTTATACCAGTAACGGATCCATGAACTTACGTAAGGGGGGGGGGGCACCATTTATTTAAGTACTGTCCAGGCGCGCATCCAGGAAGAAACTTGCTAAAGGAGGGGATGGGCACGTGCCCCCTGTGCACCCCACCGCCCCCTGGATCCGCCGTTGTGGACGTTCATCTAATATACATTGAACGTACTGTCCGCTTGAAAGTGGCGTATGGAATAACTTGTTGAACTAAAAGCTGGTGAGCGGACAACCTCAAAATCGAGTAAAGCTGGCCGAAAAATGTCTTGATGCAGCCATTGGAAGGTGTCTTTCAAATAGATTGCGTGATAGTTTCGTGAGTAAATTGTTGAAACATTGAATGAAGCGAGGAAACCGCGCAGTGGTGGCATTTTGTTGACAAAATCGACTGATGATGTTCGGGCTGTGTTTTCTGGCTGCAAAATGTTTTGCCGTCCTTCTCTCTTTATTTTACATATGGGTGAGGCCGCCCCCCGCCCCCTCCCTCCCGCCCCACCCACGATTGAGGCTCCTGTGAATGTGCATACAACATTCACCAGTCATTTAAACGCGGTCAAGGGTCAAGGAGTGGATCCAAGGGCGGATCCAGGGGTTAAAGTGACAGGTCGAGGGGTGAATCCAAGGGCGGATCTAAGGTGATCAAGTGACAGGTCAAGTGGTGTCTCCAAGGGCGGATCTGGGGGGTCAAGTAACAGGTCAATTGGTGGATCCAAGGGCAGATCCGGGGCTCAAGTGATAGGTCAAGGGGTTGATCCATGGGCGGATCCAGGGAGTCAAGTGATGGGTCAAATGACGGTTTAAGGGGTGGATCCAAGGACGGATATAGGGTGATAAAGTGATAGGTCAAGGGGTTGATCCAAGGGCGGATCCGGGGGGTCAAGTGAGAGGTCAAGGGGTGGATCCAAGGGCAGATCCAAGAGGTCAAGTGACGAGTCAAGCGGTGAATCCAAGGGCGGATCCAGGGGGTCAAATGACGGATCAAAAGGGTGGATCCAAGGGTGAATCCAGGGGGTCAAGTAACTAACTGTACTAGACCAAATATATCATTTTGTGGACCCCCTCTTGGTCCACAACAAAGTCGCCCCCCCCCACGCACACGCTTGTAAATCCTGGATCCGCGCATGTTGCGATATAGGCAGCCGAAATAGAGTAAGTACTTGGCATATTGGTCGCAACATGTCTGCTTGTAGGCTATTTGCTAATACATTACCTGTATTTAACATGCCAAAAATGTATCCTAGTTGCATGCTGCTTTGATAATTAGACGGTTTAAAAAAACGCGATTTAAAAATATTTATAAACTGATTTGCAATGTTTCAGTCAGTTCCATGCACAAGATGGGGAATAATTGGGGATTTCCGTATACGTGTGTCGTACAGTGCAGCCCCCTACTGGCCGACCCATTCAAAGTCACTTTGCGCAGAGGGCAGACAGTCGTTACTGTAACAGTGAAATAAGGCAGTGTCAGTGGCGATAAAAGACACAAATGATATAATATATTTACAAATGTAAAACACTTCATGTTATACAACAGTTCGTTCTCGTACTACATTACTCGCAATAGATATGATCGCTCAAGAAATTTTATCTCCATAATTTTACCCTTTCATTTAATTGTTGTGTTAAATAAAGTCCGACCGTGGTTTGTTGTCAAACTGTATTCCTACTCTAACGTTATAGTAACGGTTTGTTGTCAAACTGTATTCCTACTCTGAAGTTAAAGTAACGATCTCGATGCAACGGTGCAACGATGCAATGCGAACGGAGATGTAGTGTTGCCATAACTTGATGCAAACGTTAATATGCGAGCTGTTATTTAATGTTGTGGCAACGCTCTCGATGCAAACGTTATTAGGCGAACTGTTATTTAATGTTGTGGCAAGGCTCCCGATGCAAACGTTATTATGCGAACTGTTATATAATGTTGTCGCAACGCTCTACATGCAAACGTTAATAGGCGAACTGTTATCTAATGTAGTAGTAACGTTATCATGTCAACGTAAATCAAAACGTAACCAATCGAACCCTTATGAAACATTACACTAACGTTTACATGCTACCTGGTTACCCCGTCCATCACAATGCAGTTAGTGTAACAGTGAATTAAGTTTCCCACTTTTCCTGGACATACCAGCTCACATTCGTCAGAATTTACCATATTCATCAAACCAACTTTCGTTGACTTAGAAGTGTCTGGTGTACCAATTGCCACTGATAATCCGACATTTTTAAGTCTAATGATTTGAAAAATATGTTGCTACATATACGTTGGGGTTCAAGGTCAAACGGGATGAATTCTTGCCAGCGCTTTAGTTGGTGGCTTGTATTTTAAAGAGCACTACTTCGCGTATACAATTTTAATGGTGATATTGCTGACTGGGATGAGGGCATCGTCAACGACAAGTTGTGCGGTGCTTTCATTTGCTGGTCCTTGAAACTGCTCATTCAGTATCGATAACAATCTATCATGTATAGATGGCTTATTTTTTTCGTACTTTTGTTTCTGGGATGGACAAAATGTTGTAGCTTCAGGTTAATTCGTCAAAAAGCTTAAAACCGTTTATTTGCCAGATATCTGCTATGGATAGAATGCCCGTATCTATAAATTCCTTGCTGAACAGAACACTTCCGTCGATACCGGCTCGGATAAGCAGGTTTAAAAACAGACGCTGGCTAAGAACACCACAGCTGGTAGTTATATCCGTAGTGAAGTTAAGATAGATTTTGGTCCATGCAGATAAATATTTCCTATATACCGGTGGCATTCTGGTCACGTTCTTTTTCATCGGTCAAGGCATGCGTCTCTTGCAGCAGAACAATGTGTAATCTAGATTTCTTGATATATCCACCATTGATTGGTTTTTAACTTCCTCACTTATAAGCCCATTTACATTTAGTGTGCCAATGTTACAAAAGGGTGGATATGGTAGGACGGGGAGGTAAGCCTCGAAGTGGCCGGTGTCCGCCCATGGCTAATCTCCCACTTGCCTAGTGCATCAATGGTCGCCATGGACAGCTGCTGAACGTGACAGACTAGTGCAGATGAAGGGTTTAGAGTGAACTATTTGAGGCCCGACACGTGGTGTTTCTCTGACTGGGATCTATGTTGGAGGTGGGATACTCACGACGCATGGCGCATTGTAGCCGACTAACCCGGCCGCATATCGCATAGCATATGTTATGTGGCCGATTTAACAGTCTATGCCACAAACCCTTCGTGCCGCTGATGCCAGGGTGGGGGAGAGGGCCACTCAAGAGTGTCTGATCGAGCGCTCACTACGACGCCACAGCGAGGTAACATTGACAGGTTAGTCACGGCTGAACGTCGATAATAGGGAGTTATTGCACTGCGTTTTCGATTGAACGTATCCCTAAACGTAACCCGATCAGCAATTACGTCATCAAAACTTGGGGTGTTTCCTGGCCTACATAGATAGGTTTGGGGGATCCGTTTGCGGGACAACGTATAAGTCACCTTTCTAACGTTTTGCCCGTACGTATCATAGCCCAAGGGAATTTCCTTCATATTCTTTTTTGTACGAATGCATATGTCTCAGTTCTTGCAGTTATCGGTAAAGGATACTTAAAGCAAAAGAATGTGTCGAATGTAAGTGGAACATTTTTCGCTCGTGTGCATTAGCCGTCGCCAGCGCAGTGGCCAGTTCACTCAGTGCACAATGCCGCACAAACCATTAACACTCGACCACCAGGGTTGTTTGAAACATACATGTGTGTTTACATCTGCAACTAAGACCGACTGCACTATATAGAAAAAGAGACAATGGACGATTGTGAACTGCTTATAATTTCAGCAACTCAAGTTTCGTGAAAACATTTTCCTGTAACAGTCAATGACCTGTGCAAGAGGGCGCTGCTGTTGTCCTTAAGTTCATAGTGAGCGACTGACCAGGCCCTCTAGCGGAGAGTCATATGCTAACGGAGAGGAGGAACCAAGTCGCATTCACAGGTAAGACTTACCGGCATCCGCCAAAAACAAATATGGCGGATGGCTGGTCGGGAACAGTTGTGTGCTCCAACATTTGTTCGCGAAGATATAATCGAAACAACCTATTGGCGACACACTTTTTTGATGTCAGATGATAGAACAAGGTATATAGAATACGTAAACACTATGATTGTTCGAGTACACATTCTAATAAAAGCTACAGTCGATTCCCTACTAACGTCGAAGGATTTTAACATTGTTACCGTTGTGCCCCTAGGGAAGCGGGTTTGCCTGGGGGCACTTGCGCCAAACACATACCCCGAACCATCTAAATCCGAAATAAATACCAGAAGCCTTTTGAAACTTTGCAAACACAACGCTACATAAATAGCATTGACGTATTACTTTTATTTATTCAGGTGTAACTGTAATGCCAGCCAGCCGTCACTTTACGGCTATCGACTGAACACCGACTGCAATAACTCATTTGTGCGCCGTGCGAGAGGGAAAAACCGAAACGTAAACGTATCGGCGCTAAGGGATCAGGATGCATATCAGTGACGCGGAAACGTAGTGCAATAACTCTCTAATGCCCGTTCATTGTCGTGAGAATGACTAATACCTGCCACCTCGCGCGCATCGGGCTGGGCATGCAGTGTTACATAACCGAACAGTCAACATATTGATCGACAGCATTGAGTCGATCAATATCATAGACAGCCCGAAAACCCTGAAATAAGAGGCAATGAGTGATCCATTGAGGGCGAAACACTTTCCAGAACTTGCGAACCGAGACCCTGTGTTAGCACGTGTT
>CAXHSH010000395.1:0-58341 GCA_964019135.1 Arenicola marina
CCCCCCTCCCTACCGCGTATCCCACACCCACGGATACTCGTCTAAAGAAAGGCAGGAAGTAGCTTGGGGTTCCACTGAAAAAACCGAACAATGAATCTGTATATGTGGACATAACGGAAGCGTCTACCATTGTATCTCTATATTGAGTTGAACAATGTCTGGTGCGTCCTAACCTATCAATATCACTACGATGCAAGTCACGTATCTCACTTTAAAAATCGTCTGAAGCTCCCAAACCAATGTTTAATCTTTAGAAAGGACTTGATTTGGTTAGATTTGGAGTTGGCGTTTGCACGTAGCGCCTGATGCCTATATGTCTACCTCAAGCGCCTGGTGCCTATATGTCTACCTCAAGCGCCTGATGCCTATATGCCTACCTCAAGCGCCTGGTGCCTATATGCCTACCTCAAGCGCCTGGTGCCTATATGCCTACCTCAAGCGCCTGGTGCCTATATGCCTACCTCAAGCGCCTGGTGCCTATATGCCTACCTCAAGCGCCTGGTGCCTATATGCCTACCTCAAGCGCCTGGTGCCTATATGCCTACCTCAAGCGCCTGGTGCCTATATGCCTACCTCAAGCGCCTGGTGCCTATATGCCTACCTCAAGCGCCTGATGCCTATATGTCTACCTCAAGCGCCTGGTGCCTATATGCCTACCTCAAGCGCCTGGTGCCTATATGCCTACCTCAAGCGCCTGGTGCCTATATGTTTACCTCAAGCGCCTGGTGCCTATATGCCTACCTCAAGCGCCTGATGCCTATATGCCTACCTCAAGCGCCTGATGCCTATATGCCTACCTCAAGCGCCTGGTGCCTATATGCCTACATCAAGCGCCTGGTGCCTATATGCCTACCTCAAGCGCCTGGTGCCTATATGCCTACCTCAAGCGCCTGGTGCCTATATGCCTACCTCAAGCGCCTGATGCCTATATGCCTACCTCAAGCGCCTGATGCCTATATGCCTACCTCAAGCGCCTGGTGCCTATATGCCTACCTCAAGTGCCTGGTGCCTATATGCCTACCTCAAGCGCCTGATGCCTATATGCCTACCTCAAGCGCCTGGTGCCTATATGCCTACCTCAAGCGCCTGGTGCCTATATGCCTACCTCAAGCGCCTGGTGCCTATATGCCTACCTCAAGCGCCTGGTGCCTATATGCCTACCTCAAGCGCCTGGTGCCTATATGCCTACCTCAAGCGCCTGATGCCTATATGCCTACCTCAAGCGCCTGATGCCTATATGCCTACCTCAAGCGCCTGGTGCCTATATGCCTACCTCAAGCGCCTGGTGCCTATATGCCTACCTCAAGCGCCTGATGCCTATATGCCTACCTCAAGCGCCTGGTGCCTATATGCCTACCTCAAGCGCCTGGTGCCTATATGCCTACCTCAAGCGCCTGATGCCTATATGCCTACCTCAAGCGCCTGGTGCCTATATGCCTACATCAAGCGCCTGATGCTTATAGGCTCTATATAGGTTTATTTATGCCTACATCAGGTGAAAACGGACCTCTACGTTTATTTACAATATGGTTTCGAACTTGGAAACTAGTCCTTCTTTCCTATTACACTTTTAGACAGACAGGACGGGTCCTATGACTGCCAGAGATTATTTTAATGACATCAGTAGATCACATGCCTGGTGATTGTGACGTAATAACCACAGGCCATGTGACATGGCATGTCATGTGACATGTCTTGTGACAGCGGCACCGAGAAAAAGTTAAATGAAGCAGAATTTCACACTGGTTACACTTTGATACCTCGGGCCGGGGTATTCGTACCGTAACGCCGTCTCGCCGTAACGACGGGCACACACCCGCAATCGGAGAACCACTGATTTGAGGGCCCTGAGTGGCGTGAAAATTGCCAGTTAATGATTAGCCAATAAGGAGATTGCAGCTTATTTACCGCGGGCCTGCTTTGACGCAGACGACAGTGTCAATGGCTGATGACGGCCGCGGCGACCTCGTTGGGAAGTTATACGGGTCGGGCCGCGGGAATTATAGCCAATTAGAAGCCGCCTTTGTGGACATTCAGGAGGAGTTGGAGAGGAATTTGCGGGCCTGTGGGGGAGGGCTTTATTCGTAAAAAAATAAATTAAATTAAATTTGACTGGCGCCTCATCAAACCAGTGTTGGCGCATCATTATAAAAGGGGCTACTAAATGCAATAATATTCGTTCGCAAAGATGCAAATATTGGCATTGCTCAACCCGTGCGAATTAAACGATCAAAATGTAGGCCTACAGTACATATATTCAGCAGCATTTGCTCATCAGATACAGTAAAATTTACTAGCAATAGCGTTGCGATCGTGACGAATGGTAGGTTTAGTGGTACATATAGACACCATAGCCTAAGTAACTACACAAAAAAGGTACGTCATCCTTCCCTGTAGCAATAGGCCAATCCCTAACCTCACCGCTGAACGTCCGCTGAGACGTTTCACGCTATTAGCGCTATACGTTTTTTAGCAACCACTGAACGTCCGCTGAGGCGCTTCACGTTATTAGCTCTATACGTGTTTAAGCAGCTACAAAGTACACAGCCGAAGGAACATTTGTTTTGGCAGGAATTTCTCTTGTCCATGCGCTCATGCGCACGGGACTTTAAAAGGTTATATTGACTCAGACGGGATGCCCCAGCCCCCCCCCCGCCGACGAGTCACGCTGATAGCATGGTGCTTTACTATGGGGCCAAGGTACGGCGGAACTTCATATGGTGTGTGTTTGTAAAAATAATGTGTAACAAAAGCGTACACCGTGAAATACTGCATATGCACCCCCGCCCCCCTGCCCCCTCCCCCTCCTCATCCAACCCCCTACTCATCCACTTTCCTCCCTCTCCCGCCCCCCCATCCTCATCCACCCCTCCCCATCCTCATCCACCCCCCCCCCTCCATGCGTTACCGCCACGTGTCTCTTCGCCTAACGTTCTGAATCTGAATCCCACCCTTGCAAACGTCTGTGCAGGGTAAATATCCGATGTCTTTCTTCGCAAAGGGTAGGGGGGTACTATTAGCGAGATGGCTCCTCCCTCCTTTGGCCCTTCCCATAGTCGCGATATGACCTCCACAGGTTAAAGCGATCCATCAATTAAAACCATCGAGTATAGATGGGTCACCTCAGCGCGGCAGAGAAAATACCTGCTATTATAATAACACCTAGCGCCACCTACCGTCGACGTCGAGAGTGGCTCGGCCTTCGTTTCCGGCGCCTACGAAGTTCTCCGGAGTGCAGCTGTAGTCGCCGCTGTCCGCCAGAGTAGTGGAGGGCAGGGTGAGGGTGGGCGCGGTGCTGTTCTGGAGGACGGGACCCCCGAGCTTCTGCCACGCGAAGTAGGCCGCGGGGTCACCGGGGTCATCCAAGGTACAGGTCAAGGTCGCGGGATCGCCCTTGATGACTTCGTCTGGCACAGTCACCGTCGCTGTCCCAGGTTTATCTGAAGGAGAATTTTTTTTGAGAAAAGGTGAGGATCATATGAGGAATGAAGGAAGGAAGGACGAATGGGGGGACTGTGTTTAACGCCACCCTTGTGCACACATGGTATGTACCGAGATCGTCACAGATTCACACGCCTAGTTAAAGTGTGAGTGATATTATCTACATGCACATATAATGTAAAACAAATGTTTTCGTGCAGCAACTGGAATATGCGAATATTTTAATATTAAACTGTAAAGAAGTTAAATGTTAGGTTGGAATTATTAAGATACAGCTTAAACATTAAGAGCGTTACGTCCAAGTTAATGTAGATTTGAAATACAATTATTTAAACGTAATATTGTGTTAAATGTTTAAAAAGGGAACAATATCCATCTTAGACTCGCGGGAAGTCAATCTTAATCTGAGAAACCTTTCTTTCAAAACTGCATTATAATTAGCATGAAATAAATTAATGGTGATTTAGGCTGATTTTGTGCACATGAAGGCTAGATTTGGCCGAACAACCGCCCAAGACAATGAGAAGGGGGTTGGACGAAACAAACCGCAGCTACAGGGAAGGACATGGGATATTTACATCTAGGGGGCCGGCCCGGTCGCTTAGTGGGTTAGAGCGCTCGCCCTGAGTGTTCCGGCCACCTGAGAGCCTAACGGCACGTGGATCGGTGGTTCGCGCCCCGCTGTGGCCATGTCTGTGTGGTCGCAGGATAAAGATCCCATGTCCTTCTTCGCAAAGAGTAGGGGTTTATTATCACCGGGGACATGGCTCCACTCTCCCTTCCTTCTGCCATTGACGCGATATGACCAAAAGTGGTTAAAGCGTGCTGAATATACAACCAACCAACTACCTCTAGGGACATCTATCTCTGCCACTCACAGTAAACGCGCACGGTGAATTGTTTGTCGTCGAACTGGGTGAAAGGACTCTCTCCGGACGGAGTCTTCTGGTGGGTCGCCCGACACTCATACTCCCCGGAGTCCTCACGCTTGACGGGACTCAACACGTACGAGGCCCCCATCTCCATGGCAACCCCAGCTTTGTTCCAGACGATGTCGTTAGGGGTGACCACGGGGTTGGCGTCTACTTGGCACGTGATGTTGAGCATGGAATTCTCGTTGACCGGGAATTCCGTACCGACGGCGTCGACGTTGGCTGCCATGGTAACCACGGGGCCGTCTGCAAAATGGAACGAAAAACAATGAGATCCCAAAGTGAAATAATGAGTTTGCGTGGCCACATTTGATCATGTGTTTCACGTTCAGTCACAATTTCGATAAGTAGATTTCTAAGCATTTTAATAACTTAGAAGTGTTTAAACTGTAGTTTAAAGCATGTAATGCGTGAAGGGCCCCCCTCCCCTCCCCCGGTGAACAAACCCTCAGAGTGGAGACTCACATTAGCCTCGCCCTGGAGGTAACAGAATGGAGACTCACATTGAACGTCCAGTGCGATGGAGGCGCTGGTAGGGCCCTGGTTGTTTCTGGCCTCACATCTGTAGGTGCCGGAATCACTGGGCTGAACGTTGGGTAGAGGGTAGGTAGTTCCTTGTCCTACAAGATAAGTACCATATAACCATGTCATTATCGATGCCGAACATAAGACCCACCATCTACCATCAGAGTGCACCCTTTAAACGTACAAGAACTGCCACACGAACAAGGATGCCTTATGCACAAGACTGCCACCTCAAAAATGAACGGATCCTACATATGATTGGCAACTAGGCTTTTGTTACGTTGCTGCATCCATGTTTATAAATACAAGAGCGCCATCTACACAAAGACAACTGCTACGAAAATGCTACAAACACTTTATCACTATAACGTCGATCACGTCCGTTATATTATCATTAAATCTCAGCTCAGTCTCGTATTCAGTCATTCGACCTTTTTTGTGGTACGCCACAGTTGGACCAATATAGGCCGCGTTCCGGTTGCTGTTTTCGGATGTTTTATTTAACCAGAACATCTTTCAGTTATACCCTCTTACATTATACAGGACACAGAGAATAAAATAAGACAAGCATTATTATGCTATTAAAAAACATAAAAAAACGAATTATCACGTGACTGTTATCCTCATTAATTAAATGTTATCGCCTCCAGTGATATATCAGTTTGTATAGTCCATGGGACCTTTGGGACACTTCTTTAATGGACTCCTTTATAACGTTTATAACTCATATTTAATCAGTCATTATCAGTATGTGTTGACAAATGAAAGAAACACCAACATATTTAAACAACAAAAATATTACGCCAGTCGTACCTTTTATCATCATGGGCGATATTAGAGAAGTTAGTCCATTGGGGAGTCAACCAAGACAGAAAATATCTTGCGCCAGTCATCTTTTTTTGGCAAAGTAGTCTCTTGGGGAGTCAACCAAGACAAAAAAGACTGCCAGTGATAGTTTTTTCCATCATGGCCGATATTTGCGCAACTCGTCAGCCAAAACGAGTGGCGTCCGCCGGATTTTGCAGAGATGAATTCGGTTCATCACGAGCATCATTGAGCTCCGTCTGTTTTATCGACCAGCAAGGGTGGACAGAATACACAGTGCCATACAGGTGCGCCAAAGCTTATAGGAAAACATGGGAGGACGACCTGGGTGGGGAAGGGTGGGGAAGGTTGGGGAAGGGTGGGGAAGGTTGGGGAATGCTGGGGAAAGGGTGGGGAAGGGTGGGGAAGGTTGGGGAATGCTGGGGAAAGGGTGGGGAAGGGTGGGGAAGGTTGGGGAATGCTGGGGAAAGGGTGGGGAAGGGTGGGGAAGGGTGGGGAATGCTGGGGAAAGGGTGGGGAAGGGTGGGGAAGGGTGGGGAAGGTTGGGGAATGCTGGGGAAAGGGTGGGGAATGCTGGGGAAAGGGTGGGGAAGGGTGGGGAAGGGTGGGGAAGGTTGGGGAATGCTGGGGAAAGGCACATGCGATAAAATACTAAAATGTATGTATGCGCGTCATTAGCCAGAATGCGATATCTATTGTTAATGCTTTCTAGGATTTGCAGCGAGGCGGTAAATTGCCGAAAAAAGGACAAAACGGAGTCGACTCGTTATAGTGATCCTATTGCGTTAACAAAATCGTGAGAACAGCAAGTATGCGGCATATCTAAAGTCAAAGTCATAAATGCCGTAGCGTGTCGTTTCGGCCCATATTTTCCACGAAGTTGTCGCAATCGCTCTAAAAATCACTGACGTGAGAAAGCAACACCGTGCAATTTTAATGATATCAAACTTACGTGTGTACTGCCACGTTATCCTTTTTTAAGACACAAACAATATTTCTCCATGCTGACACTACATTGGCAGCAAACGCAGTTCCGCAAATATACTAAAGCAAACGTGCTCTGAACAATACATGCTCTATATTTGCACCAGCCACGCGCGCCATGGCAACTATAGAGCATTTCATTGTCCGTGATTTAGTCTATTTGCGACAAAGTGTCTGTTGGCAATGGAGTGTCAGCATGGAGTTGCTTTCTCACGTCAGGGATTTGTAGAGCGATCGCAACAAATTCGTGGAAAATATGGGCCGAAACGACGCGCTACGGCATTTATGACTTTGACTTTATGTAAGCACACCTTCAATGAAACATGAAGGAGTTTCAAGCGGCTCCTCGAAGCAAAACCCACATAACATAACCCCCTTAAGACCCAAATGCAGGTGCCCCTGACAATGCCATAACAATTTAATTCTTAATGGGATTTGTGTTTGCCGTTATAAGGGTATTTCCCTAATCTTTACACTATGGTATCACAGGCTGACTGGATATATATAAAAGACTGTGACACACCATACATCAAAGGGTGGGCTTACAGGGTCTATATATATGTGGGTGAACGAATCAATCAATGAAGGCTGTATAGGGTCTGTAAGTGACATCACGGACAGCGCGCGCTAACCTCCAGCGAATCCGGTTTTGGGTACATGACGCTTCACCGCCTGATATACAAAGCATAGGGGGCTCTTTGTAATGGCGTGAAACGCACAGAAAACCAGCGTCTTGCGATTTAAAACTAGTACGAGTATGAAGGTACACCCCCAAACATTTATTCCATATGGTTTTCAAATCTAATATTGCATTCATATCTCAAACATCAGTGAGTCTAGTTTGAGGCCCATAGTAAAGTATAGGGACCCGCTGACGCGTTGTACCCAGAACGGTTGTTTCTAGAGGTGAGCACGCGCTGTCTGTGACGTCACTTACAGACCCTATTGTCGTCACATAGTTATTTCCCAGCTTATGGAAAGATCCAGCTTATGGAAAGATAGAGTGAGGCTTTTCGGCCGGCTGCATCTGTTTTCGGTATTAAGACGTTTCCCGCCACTCTAACCATTGTCGTTTGGTCAGCTGGAGCGGCGTCCCTCGTCTATTCACAATACGACGGGCGACGCCTTGTCTAGACTTGACCAACACAAGGTGAGTCGCTCAGACAATGATAGCCATCAGGACTAACCACACACCATGAAACTACGCCCCACCCTCCAACCCCACTCCTTTTACTGCCGCCTACCCCCCTCCCCCCCCACTCGACCCACCCACAAAGCCATTGTTTTACACTGCTATCTAGCTCGCGCCTTCTCACAAAATATGACAGCAATGTCACCAATATAGCCAGCATGGCTGGCGAGGGTGGGTAGTCGATTTGGCAACAGCACCAGTAATTCCTTCAATGTCACTCCCGCCCATACCGCAGCGCGCTCTATATGAACTTAGCGAATTTTATTATAGGCTTATTAAATATGCTTCAAATTGACACTTCTGATAGAGAACATATCGTCTGCACGTCGACTAATTCGTCAGTGTTACCCGTGAACCATACGTGAGCGCATTTGAAACAGTAGGAATATAGTACTATATTATACTGGCCACCCATTAACTTTCTTACACACATGGGTGGTTTAACTTAATTCATTAATAATCTCAAGCGAACATTGTTATTCATTTAGAGAGTCGACTTTCTTTTCAAAAGGAACTGTGAGTGTGACACATTGACGCGGCACAATAGGCCTTCTTTCGGTTTCCAAATTTCTTGTCACCTCATCCCAAAGATACAATAAACGACGCGTCAAAACACTAATGAATACGGTAAGATTGATTAACCCCTTGGGTGTTTGCACACAAAGGGGATTACAATAGCGAAAGACAGCCAGGCTGAGAACGCGCACAGGGGTCATCCTTCACCTCAAGGGTGGTTCATTGGAAATGGTCATCTCGGTGCATTGTGGAGGTGTCACACGCGAAATAGTGACCGCTGTTTTTCAAACATCTGCCCGCGGCATTCGCAGTCCAAATTACGGGTATTATTTGGCTGGGGCGGGTGCGGGGCGACCATGCCTACCGGCTCTCCCCACGTTAACCTACTAATGGTCTTCACTTTACGGGTCTGATTAGCGCAATTATCGTACCTTAGAGGTGCTGAAGTGTTTTACCTCAAATACTATAAAAAGGAAGACTCGAGTCGGAAGGTGTGACCGTTACCGTTCCATTTATAAGCGCATGCAATGTCCTTTAGTTCCATCCTTTTGGTCAGACAAACCTTACCCCCGGTGTACACATGTTATGACGGGATTCGGTGTTCATTCGACAAATATTTGAAGGAGTAGATATATGGGCATTGAAGAATTTGTCCTTAAATGTCTCTGTCTATAATTAATAATTACTGTCTGTGTCCGTTTAAGAGAGCTTATTTCCGAAAACTTTGCCACTCGCATCATGATATGCACAGGTTAAAACGCCCTTCTTCAAGGATCAAAATCAAATTATTTTAACGGGATTCTTCAAGGTTAATTTAATGGTTTCTTGTGTAACATTGGTGGTTCCTATACGAGCGACCTTCGTGGTCTTTCTTAATGGAAGTCCCCAGAGTAATCACGTTTTGCATTTCGTTTTTGTATTAATTCTATCTTGCTCAACGAAATATGAATCTGTAAACTAAGTTACATTATTTCGCAACGAGTTTTACAAATAATGTTCGTTTGAGCTATCAATAATGATCAAGACAAACCACACTTCACGTCACAAATGGATTGAGTAAGGTATGGCGTCATGGTAAAATATATATATGCCGGGTCTAACCCTCACACCACCTACCTATAGAGAACGGTCCGTTGTACCAGTCTATATCATTGGCTGGCACGGTCGGATTGGCATCTGTATCGCAGGTCAAGACGACCTTCTCCCCCATCACGACCACCAGAGGGTTATACGGTCCCAGGTCGATGACAGGTTTATCTGTAAGTAAACAAAATGGATGTAAGATATAAAATACTGACGCATTAAAAGATGGGTTTTGTAAGACACGTTTATGCGAATGCAAAGGCTAAATTGAGCTAAAACAAATAGATTCTACCGCACCTCCTTTCAAATGCCTTGGGCATATATTTACCACCAATTTGCTAATGTTCTGGCAGACGATTCCGATATTTGTTTTGTTCGTTTTGGCCCGTTCATCAGATTAAATTTGATCACCCAAAATACGTTTCTCAGAATGAATATTGATCACCTAAAAGAGCTCATTGTCAGCGAATCAGACGGAAGAATAAAAGACGCACGTGCGGTGCCCGCGTGGTTCCATTGAATTCGTTGCCATGACAACCAATGGGCCTATTGAAGGGCAGCGAGTGAGACGTCCATTGTTTCGTCTGCTCCATCCGAGGTGTCAATATTGTGATGAGAAACTGATTACAACTCAACCGTAAGCAATACAGCTGAGAGCCTGCCGCCTATTTGATTCATAAAGGACGGACCATTTGATTACCAACGCGGGGGGTTATGGTTTTTAACTTGGCCACGGGTTTTTATTTCTGCTGGAGTTGAAAGCAAGATTTTCGTTTTGTTTTGCTTTACCAGGTAAGTTTTTTTACGCGGGAAAGATTTGTTTTGGGCAAAAACATTAGGCGAAATAATTTTGTTGACAAGTTTAAAGCAATCCGACCCCGCCCCCATCCGCGGATTATCAAATGGACCGTTCACAACGACATGGTAGGCTACCAAAGCTGACAGTGGCTAGAACTATAGTCTAGAACGATCCATAAAGTGATGATGGTTCTCAGCCCTTCCAATTGGTCTTGTGTGCTTGTCCCAGTGTCAAGGACCCTGTGTCCAGTTTAATAATGGCGTATTGTAGTTCACGAAGGGAATTATCAGCGAATCATATGGTCAACTGAACTTAAGAAGTTCCGACGCCATTGCTGGAAGTCACCCATCCGGCAATTCTCTGGATTGTGTGATTAAGCGCTATTGATCCAAATAGCGATTTGCGATTTATTACATGTCGGCAACTGGTCAGGGTCTGCCCCCACCCGCCCCCGCTTACCCAACTCCTCCCCTCACTAAGCACCCTACCCTGTTGGGTGGGCTTCAAGTGTATCTACGGTTATCAACAGGCCAAAAGCTGTATGCGTAGCTGTTTGGATGATACCATAACCTCCTTTTGAAAAGAAGAGTGGTGATCATCTGTGGACATGGCTCCTTAAACATTGTCCTTATTCCATGACAGTAACAAGGCAGCGATCCGAGCCAAGAGTTTGAGCACAGCTTTGAACAGATGCATTGCATTTACAACCTTTTCCAAGTTGATATATGTTGAGCCGTTGGTGTGCTAGATAACCACGTCAAGAATCAAATAGCAACATTTGTGTTATTTAAAAAAAATATATCAATAAAAATGACTTTTAATGATGCGTTTGATCGTCAAGCCAATCCATAAATAAACATGTCCCCTGTACCCAAACCTAACAAAAAGGGCCAGGCAGTGGTTTTCTTAGCCGGTGAATGATTTTTTGTCCTTTTGTCGGCTCAAGACAATGCCATGCCCTAAAGCTACGTCGAGAAAACAATCGATTCGGCCTCATAATGGGATCGAGATAGACACAAACTGGGCACCGCGACCCTCTATGTCAGGAAAGGTATAAGTCAGTACACACCCCTCGGGGTCTGCACCGCCCCATACACACGCCCTCATGTTATATTCATGAATTGTCGGGAGGAGTTCTGGCCAACTTGTCTGATTAAAGCGAGTATCATGGGCCGGTAGCCAATATGTGGCTAGGCTACCGGCCAGAACTGGCGTAGAACTGGGTCTCTGGGTGTCTGGGTGTTGGCCACACTGAGTCGGTATATGCGGGTAAAATGTATCCTATTGGCATTTTAAAGCGAAATAAATGACGCCAACCTCTACTCTATATGCTAATAAATGTCTTACTATACTGTAACCTGTTCAATGATACAATGTAAAGGCATTTTGCCGTGTAATAACTGGTTTATATGTACTAATGAAATATTTGGCAGTATCCCTTACGACCCTATATAGTGTTTTGAAAATCATATAATTATCACAATAACATGTATTTTTTATCATCGTAATATGAATAATAAGTATCACTGTAATATGAATATCAATTATCATTGATATGAATAATATTTATCAGTCATATACGCACCCAGTCAAGTACCACGTTCTCATAAATATTAAATATCAGTCATATCAATATTCATCACCACATTAATATGACGGACGACACTCGATTTAAGCTCGCTTACAATGGGCGACCTTGAAAGGTCATATTTTGAAGTACAGGCTTCGACCTGCGACAGTTAATTAGACCTTGCCACTTATTCAACGCTTTGAATTGGCTTCAGATTTCATCGGCCCTTAAAGACGACGGTGTCACGAATAAACTGAGACGTGAAAAGGGGTTAAAATCGTTAAAATACAAATATTGGATCTTCTTATTTGTGAAGGTGTCGGGAACGTGCCGTGAACGCGGGCACCGCAGCCGCCCGGGGGTAAATGGTCCGCTTCCGCGACGAAGTTAGTCCACTACCCCTTGGCCTTTTCACGGCCAACCGAACATCGATATCCCTACGCCCACAAGGAGGGCGATCAAATATTGACGGAGGGGCAGGGACGCGGCTACAAATTGTCATGTTTTGTATACAAAGTTCTTTTCATAGGTTTATTGGTTCTAACTTTGCTCCGGCGGCTAGGTTCAAACATGAACTAATGCTCCGTGACAAACACAAGATGGTCGACGTCAGTACTGTGCCCAATAATAAAATACAAACATTTATTATGTGTACACGGTACGAAAAAAACGCCTGAAGGCAGAGCTGGATAAGAGATGAAAATGGGTGGTGTAAGTGGGTGATGTGATTATAGGAGAAAAGAGAGGGGTGAGTCGGGATGTGAACATGGCCGCCCGGGTGAGAGCCTGGTGGGCGGGGGGGGGCGGATCCATGGCCTGTTAATAGAGGACTTATGTTTGGTTACCGCGGTCTAATTATGACCACAGAAGCCCGTATTTGCGGAGAGATCTACCGTTGAACGGTGAATCCACTGCGACGGCCTCTGGTCTGGGTGGCATCAGCGGCAGATTATACCAGCCTTCAACACTTATTAAAGCTGTTGCTTACAATAATTGCCCACCAACATGATGATGTTCAAAATGTGTTGGCAAAATGTGTTGGACATATTATCTGACTGTGTCAGTGTTGACGGTATGAAATAAATGTATTTAAAAAGGCTAAACACGAATGTTGATGACGTAGTACACACGAAAGCCAGTTCCCAAAGCAGAATGTGGCTTACCAGCTCAACTCGTTATTACACTGAACACCTAAAGACATCCTTTCTATTAAAAACATGTTCCTTGTGAAAAATATGAATAACTTTAAGGAGGGGCATCAGTCGGTTTGAGAATGTTTACCATTTAACCTAACAAGGGGCCATCAGGCCAATGGTGTGGGGGAGGGGGGGGGCTTAATTATTGAGCGGACCCCACCCTGCCCCCAGGTGTTACCCCAACTCTTCTGCAAGAAGGACGTGGGATCATTATGTTGCACGAACGGGGCGCGATCCCCTTACCTTAGGTACAATGCTTGGCCTACCAGCTCACTGGACAAACCAGAGAGCGCTGACCAGAGGCCACTCGGTGGCCCCGGCCTTCAGCACCGTAACAAGCAGCATATGTGACACTATGGCAGCCAGGTATCAAATACACCGTGCCTCAGCCTTAGAATAACTATGCTCAACCAAAGCACGTTTCTTATTGGAGCCAGACGGTGACACTGATCAGCCCCCCCCCCCCCCACCCCGCCCCCTCAGCCTCTCCGCCATCCCCATCCCTCCCCACCCCCCGTCAGGTCTGAGGAGGCGGGGTTGAGTCCCACGGCAATGTTTGTGTTAGTGTTGGAGAAAGTAACCACAAAGAATAGAGCGGGGGGGTTAGCTCAGGACACGCCTCCTATTCACTCCCCTCACACTGCTTCATGGTCGTCCTTATCTCGGCGAGAATAAGGAACTATTTCGCGAAGCAACGACGCTGCTTAAATAGTATTTAATAATGGGAAAATATATTGAAATGTGAAGATGTTTTTAAGAGGGATTCTTCACGATTCTAAGAGTCAATTATAATATACTTATCAACTAAATTCGTATTCAGGGTCAGGGCAAGGTGCGAGTTTAGAGTATAGCAGTGTGGCGGAATTGTTCTCTACCCGTACCTACCGTTGGACAGGTGTCTGTAGGACAAGCCACAAACAAACAGCATCCCTTTCAACTACGCACAATGGTTGGGCTCTTTAAGTTCCCACTTCTAACTTTTCCAAAGTGGAGCGCATACAATTAGCAATGCCAGCCCTCGGTTTGAAAGAAGTGTCTCGATTGACTGCAAACGCTGCATTAATTTATCGCAACGAATATGAAAGCAACTGAAACGTAAGATGAGTTGCCCTTTTGCAATGAGAGATAGGGAGAGAGAGAGAGAGAGAGAGAGAGAGAGAGGGACAGGTAAAGAGGGAGGGCAGAGATAACATGAGAGAGGGTGAAGGTGGCTTAAGTGTGCAAGACTTATTAGCGTTTTTAATAAACGTGTTCCACGATTGACCGCTTAACCATGGTGCCGGGCCACAAGTTCCGCCGACATCAGGGCGTAGTACCCCCCCCCCCCCCCGCGAGTACCTTCAGGGCGTGGGACCCCCTAGATCCCCCAAAGCATGAGACCGACCCCCACTGGCCACACTGGGCTGCCCTTACCCCTCCATCTATAAGACACAGGTCGGACCACATGAATATGAAATGGGGGCCTGTTTACCCATTGAACTACAATGCGGACCCGAGAGGCCGCAAATAACCCCAGAGGGTCAACCCGCCCAACCCCTCCCCCCTCCCCGGCCCTTCTCTCCCCCGGTATATAATAACCGCGGGGGGTGGTCGCCCTCCCACAGCCAACATGACAGCTTCTCGGAACTTTCCCACAGTCTATTGAACGCCAGTGTTACAGCGGTGTATATACGATAATATAAAGGTGCGCATACGATAATATGCATAGCCCCCCCGGATGTGTGTCTTTGGCAACAATATGGCTTCACTGGAGTGTGTATTTTAGAGCACCCCGCTATGACCGGACGTAGGCTAACCGAGCAGGTTCTAACTTGCTTTTATTTAATGAAGTTTCGAAATCCCCATCTTTCTGAGCTCCCACGCTAATGCCGCTCTACGTACAACACAACGGGTGTATCATGGGAAACATTTGATACGGAGAATTATATTTCTACACACATCATTAATCAGCAACCCTGGGAATTAAGGCTTTTTAAAGTTACTCATACAGGAAGTTTTGTCCCTGAGAAAATCTTGCAAATGGAATTTGTATATTTAGTATGTAATTACATGAAGAAATATTCTATTGTTTATTTAATATAATACATTGTTTTGCCGGTCAGCAAAGTATAGTGGTCCGCGCGTGTGGAGAACTGAGGCTTTATTGTGTAATACGTCATCCAAAGTAGGATATAATGGCCGTTTAATTTGGTCTTTTAACAGAATTGTATTAGATAAATAGCTAAAAAAGTCATTATGTGCATGGGATCATTGGATTTGCAGGTAAGTAGACCAATGTGTCGAGGGTAAAGTTTGTCATACAACAATTTTCCAAAAACAATTTTTTTGTTTTTTTTTTAAATCTTTCACAGAAATGTCTTGGACATATAATCTGACTGTGTGACTGAACTGTAGTAGATAGAAATACGAAATCTTATTTAAAAAGGCCCAGAAGGGCAGCAATGCTCAAGTTTCGATGACGTAGTTAACACGAAAGTCATACAAGATGCACCAGTTTAGCCACTACATATGGTTAACGGCATGCTATTTATGACGCACACCAAGAACCTAAACCCATCATTTGCATTCAAAACATTTAAAAAAATTATCGGAAAAAACATTGCTGTATGACTTCAACGTTTTCTACCTTATAATGCCAAAGAAATACTCACATAGGACAGATATCCTCTTGGTAACCGTCTTCGGCGTCGCCCTGTTGGCATCATTCTCCACATCGCACCGGAACGCCGCCTGGTCGTCGTTTCGAGACAGTTGCCTGACTATCGCGTTCGTCGTAGTTCCATAAATGGCCGCTGGAGGCGTGGTTTGCCCGGGGTCCGACAGTTGGATGTCATTTCTATACCAGGCGAAGTCCGGAGCTGGATTCCCGCCAGACGTCTCACAGGTAAACGTCACGTAATCGTCTTCAGCCAATGAGTTTTCTGATTTGTTGAATCTGATGGAAGGCGATCCAGGCTCGACTGTGGGATGAAAGAGAAGAAATATTGTAAACGAGCGAGACTTTCGCATGAAACAATAATAATAATTTTACCGATTTACCGAAGGAGAGGACAATATTTTTAACAGTATCAAAGGTGGCAACATCGTTTTGGGGCACAAACATGCTGAGATCACCTCGTATGTTCACATTTAGGAAGCAAATGTAGCGAAATAAAAATAGTGAGCAACGCTCGGAAAAGCCATAAAAATGCCTAAAAAAAGTTAAAGCCCATAACGTGTCAGTTTCAGCTGTAACTTTACCACACACTCAAACACTCTGCTCTCATATGTCAGTTTCAACTGTAACCTTACCACACACTCAAACACCCTGCTCTCATATGTCAGTTTCAACTGTAACTTTACCACACACTCAAACACCCTGCTCTCATATGTCAGTTTCAACTGTAACTTTACCACACACTCAAACACTCTGCTCTCATATGTCAGTTTCAACTGTAACTTTGCCACACACTCAAACACCCTGGTCTCATATGTCAGTTTCAACTGTAACTTTACCACACACTCAAACACCCTGCTCTCATAGGTCAGTTTCAACTGTAACTTTACCACACACTCAAACACTCTGCTCTCATATGTCAGTTTCAACTGTAACTTTACCACACCCTCAAACACTCTGCTCTCATATGTCAGTTTCAACTGTAACTTTACCACACCCTCAAACACTCTGCTCTCATATGTCAGTTTCAACTGTAACTTTACCACACACTCAAACACCCTGCTCTCATATGTCAGTTTCAACTGTAACTTTACCACACACTCAAACACTCTGCTCTCATATGTCAGTTTCAACTGTAACTTTGCCACACACTCAAACACCCTGCTCTCATATGTCAGTTTCAACTGTAACTTTACCACACACTCAAACAATCTGTTCGCTTATCACACATTTAGTTTCTTTCACTGCAGCACTCAAGCACCACAAAGCAAATCTTTCTGACTGTTCCTCCAACGTTTTGTCCGTCTCACCCTCTCCTTACTTTTGTTGATCGAGGTGTTGCTTTGATGCGGACTAACACACAAAAATAGCAATTGGCTGGAGTGTCAAGAGATTGTTACACCCTTTCGGCGATCACAGCGCCGCCAATCAAGAGATTGTTACACCCTTTCGGCGATCACAGCGCCGCCAATCAAGAGATTGTTACACCCTTTCGGCGATCACAGCGCCGCCAATCAAGAGATAATGAAGGGACACTAAGTAAGTGGTTATTGTGGCTCCAGTGCCTTCTTCATCAATAGGAAGCAGACCGCTCAAACCTAAGCGCCCCCTCAGTGAAGAGATCAAGCAATCTTCAGCGATCCCCTCGCCAGAGGGCGCACCAACCCTCAAGAAGAAGCAGCCATCTTATTGCTGGTGCTCATCTGTGTCTTTTATTTATTTGTCTCAGTTTGTACCAGGGAAGAGAGAGAGCTCGACACTCTCGCCCGGTAGGGGGCAGGCTTCACCCCCC
Organism: Arenicola marina; assembly: GCA_964019135.1. NCBI lineage: Eukaryota > Metazoa > Annelida > Polychaeta > Arenicolidae > Arenicola > Arenicola marina. Next base: position 17,512 of record CAXHSH010000395.1, read on the forward strand.
GCTCACGATACAGAAAGACAAAAACTTTGCAGGCCTATCTTTAGAAACATCTTTACATGAGTGATATCATGAATGGGTCAAACAAAAAATGTTACCCACAACGTATCTTATATGAGTTAGTATTATGACACCACATGTCTAACTAAGTGTCTGCTATATGTATGGGGTGTTGGAGCGGGAGGGGGGTATTGGAGAGTACAAAATTCAGACTGGGGGTAAAAAAAGTCGAGGGGAGGGGGCAGGGGGATTCGGGGATTGATGAAAGAAAAGCGGGAGATCAGATGAGGACTCCCCATCCCAAACAAGCCCTTGTTACTCGCTACCTGTCTCCGCAAGACAATGAACGTCGTGCGTCTGTTGACGTGCTGATGGCTCTACCTGGTACAATAACACACGCGTCCTCCTTGTGACACTCGAACTGCCCCCGTGTTTCTATGTCAACGGTCTCTCCATTACCTCTCCATTACTCTCAACTGGTAATGAGTGTTGTGATAAGTGGCTCTGAATTGGATTTACCATTGGGGCCAGATATACACATAGTCTAATGCTCACGATAGTAATCATTCAGGTATTGAAGTCATTGGTGCAACTAAATAATTTTTTGGACAATGAAGCAGCAGATTATGTAGTCATGAATATCTCCACGTAGATGAGGATGAGGGAGAGCGGACCATGTCAGGTCCCATAAGCTGCCCTATTTGTTGCCCCCCCCCCCGCCCACCCCTCATCCCCACCCCCCTCACAGCCACCCACACCACGGAGTTGTATTATATCCACTCATCCATGCGGCTTTAAAACCTGATAAACGTATGCTAACATCAACATATGAAGCGCTAAGAACGGATTTTCCACTCCACGATAAAGACCTTCAACAGATGGTGGGCTGCAGAACCCTCCTCATAATCCCTCCCCCCACACAGGCTACATCCACTGTCACCCTCCCAATGAACCCTCCTCCACCCCTCCTCCCCCACCCCCATAACCCTCCTAACCCTCCCCGATACATTCACCCTGTCCACCCCGGGGCCACGAGCGACAGACCGTCAAGTGTCAACTTTATGACCGAGTGTTGTCAACGCATCAAGGTCAATGGGACGCGGTCGCCCGTTGCCTAGGTGATCCGCCACAGCCACGAGAGAACGCCATATGCTACAGGTAAGAAGTAATGGGCGCTGTGGGGTGGATGGTGAAGGGGCGGCTTCAGACTACACACAGGTATAGGCGTATTTCTTCTCCTTAGGGAATCGCTGTTTTGGAAAGGCAGCCATATTAGTCGATTGAAGCGAAATATGTTATTGTTAAATTCAATTAGCGCCATAAGGGAATGCATGACACCTTCTAATATCCTGAGTACTAAGACTTCACGCACGGGAAGCAATCTATAAATAGACCGTTCATATATGGTGGAATATCCCACGATATCCGTTCGAAGCGGGGGGAGGGGGAGGGGGGGGCAGGGGGGAAGGGGGATGGGGGGGGCGGGGGAGCGCGGGACGTAAGCTGTAAACCATGCATTGACGATTGATTTGCAGTAAGCCTGCAGGTATAGATGGCGGCCCCGGCTCGTGGTTCTTACCACTTATGGTCGCAACCAATCCTTCATCATAGCGTTTTAGTATAATGCACGTACATGCATTGGCTGTCCATCGATATACAGACCTGGGAGGTGTCCGGGTTGTAAATACTGGGGCAATGGTAGAGAGTAGGATGATCGCAGGGACCGAGAAAATCGATCGACGTGGGGAGGCGATAGATTAGGCAGGTGGTCGGTCAGAGAGGCGATCGGATGATGGATGTGTTGGATTAGGGAGGTGATCGGATGATGGATGTGTTGGATTAGGGAGGTGGTCGGATGATGGAGGTGTTGGATTAGGGAGGTGGTCGGATGATGGAGGTGTTGGATTAGGGAGGTGGTCGCTCATAGAGGCCATGTGAGGTTGAGGGTGTTGGGTTAGGGAGAAGGTCGAATTGAAAAGGCGGTTGGTTTAGGGAGGTGGTGGCATTACAGAGGTGGTCGGTTTGGAAAGGTGGTCGGTGAGGGAGGTTTCACTGTATGGATGGCCTGTGGTAAGCACTGTGGAGGGCATCAGCTTTAACACAAACGCGAGAAATCACCATTGGCATCGCTAGACCCCAGTCATGACGAGCTATGACACGGCAAACACCAAATGGGTATTTGATCGCACTGTATAATCTTCTCCCTTCACCATGTCATTATGGACAGAGACGAGTGTGTGTGTGCGGGGGAGGGGGGGGGCGCAGTGGGGGGGGGGGGGGGAGACCAGGGCCATTCCATGCCATTACACACGAGGCATGGAAAACAAAATCGCCGGTGAGGTGGTGTTTGTATTTTATGAGACCCTGGGGCGGCCGTCGCCCAGCGCGCCAAGGACAGATTCCGTACTTTATCAGTGACCGTGTGTACCGTGTAAACCCCGAGAATGGCATAAATCATGTTATGGCTTCGACATCAAGTGTCTTGTTAGCGTATCGTTATTGGGACATTAGTAAGGATGGAGGGGACCTACACGCTATCAGAGGGGGTTTGGGCGAAACGACACATCACGCGAAATACTATAACACGAACAATATTTCCCATTATCTCGTCTGCTGAAATGTTTGTTGTGTACTCCATGAAATGATAAATCATCCAATAAATGCTGTTGTGAAGGAAATTAAATCTAATTAACGTATGTGGGAACAGTGACTGTACTCATCGCCAAGGTACACACATCCACCTTTAACATGGAACAACTTTCCTTCCAGTCATTAGATATGAAATACGCTACGAAATAAAGTCGTCATTTTGCTGATAGTCGGGTCAGTTATGCACATCTATAGAGAAGTGAGTAAATGACGCGGTCATGGGTCTAAAAGATGATCAGCTATTCTGTATTTATACCTTTCTTGTCAAGTAAATATGCAAATATGCTTTGACGCTGTTTAGCATCTTAGTAAACTAATCAAAGACGTAATAAATATCGATGCTAGATATCGATGCTTTATTTTTCACGACAGCGGCGTAATACACTGAGCGATAATAAATGTGACAATCGCCTCGGCTCCAACTAACTGTAAAGTGTTTTATGGGCAATTAATTATGACTCGATTATAAATCAGTTGATAAAAGTGACAAAAGGGGAGTGGCTTGGAGGGGAGTGTCGACGAAGGGTGGGTGGGTAAGGGGGTGTGTATGGAGGGGGGAGGCTGAGGGGGGACTCAGTTTATTATCCCCCTCACCCATCAAGGCTAAGTGTGAAGTACGCGAGCAAGTTGTTAAGTTTCTCGGTAACTGGGTCAAGATGTGAAGTGAGCCTCTGACAGAGATGTCAGTGTGTCTCATGGACAGGAAACCTCGCTTTGCCAAGGGCGAGACGGTGGTTGGTATTGTATTCGCAATAATGGCAAGTATTTATAAGATTCAGAAGTATTTACAAGATTCAGAAGTATTTACAAGATTCAGTTTTTACAAGAGTTACAAGTTTTTACAAGATTTGCAAGTTTTTACAAGATTTACAAGTTTTTACAAGATTTACAAGTTTTTACCCGATTTACAATTTTTTACAAGATTTACAAGTTTTTACCAGATTTACAATTTTTTACAAGATTTACAAGTTTTTACCAGATTTACAAGTTTTTACCAGATGTACAAGTTTTTACCAGACTCACTATGTCATAGTGTATCCAGGTAGTAGCGGTAATCCCCCAAAAAGGCCATCTAGTTACATGCTGTCACATACATCGTTTAATTAGTGTAATTGTTCTGTTCTTCGCCCGCGAAACCGTTTCCAAATGTTCAATTTATCGCTATTAACATTTTACGCAGCCCGAAATAGGGTTAATGATTACGGCCCTAGGAGCGGTAGTTCATACAAATTAGCAAACAAGTTACGAAAAAATGAATGTGTTTTATATAAACTCATCAGTGATCCCGTGCAATGGTGTAGATATGAAGGCTGGGGAATTTATTTAGAACAGAAATAATAAATAACTGGGGAATTTAATTACAAGAGAATAACAATAATGACCATGGCTTACGGAGGCAGGACCGTAAATAAATGAGGCAATTACTATACGGGGAAGCTGGCGGTGGAGGTGGGAGGCGGAGGGAGGGGGGCGCAGTGGGGAGCCGGCACAGTGTGGAGGGAGTGGCGCAGTGGGGAGGGGGCGCGTAGGGGCGGGGCGGTGGTGGGGAGGGGTAGCGAAGTGGGGAGGGGGCGGCGGTGGGTGGCTACTTATGCTGTCGCATTCGAACCCTCTACGGCCGGTTACGTCACATCAAACGAGAATTGATTGACATGCGATTGTCGACCATCGACAGGTAAACACAGGTAAATAACGGAGGCGGCACTTTGAAGGCGTATGGGGCGATAAACACGCATCACGCACTATACCTGGGGAGAGGCATATATTATCGTTTTAGGCGCTCGCTGAGGTGAACTATTCTGGTATCAATCAAAGATCAGACGCATTTAACTGAATTGTCTATTCTGGGCAAGCAGACATACGTTGACGTCAACTTGATTTGAATTTACAGTGATGGTGATGGCTCGAGTGCGCGGTTTGAAGATATTGAGGCTTGGCTTCGCTTTGCATCGCAATGGTATCAGTTGTTAGATTCGATAGTAAATTTGAAGGCGAGCGGTAGGGTGAAATGACATGCGCGATATACGGATCGAGAGGTAATTTCCTGTCTGAATAGCTAAGGCCAAAGCGTGTGCGCGGACCAAAGCCCACATGTTTCACAGGGAAGTGGAATTGCCAAGAGGATACTGTATCTATGTACTACGAGCATGCAGTTGTCTTTGTTGGACACATAATAAGTGACATGCTGCAGTGCCTCCTACCCTCCCTCCCCATCGCCGCTACCTCGGCCCCTGCACCACCTTCCCTCCCTCCCCCAACCCACCCTCCCGCTCACTAACACCTGCCCCCCTTCGCCCTTCCCGCTTCCCTCCCACCCCTGCGGCGGTACCTCACCCTCACACCTGCCCATCCCCCTCCTCTCCCCATATCTCCACTCTTCTCCCTTCCGAGGACTTCCCGATTGTTTGCGAATCACCAGCTGGTCTTTCCCCATTTTAGTTGACACCGGGTGCCCCCCCCCCCACCCCACCACTTCGATACACAATTCCCCGCAAAGTTCTAAATCTAATATCGGAATTTGCTTGCTTGCTGCCTTCCGCCCCGCGCCCCCGTCAACAACCGATAGCTCTTCAATGTACAATGGGCGTGTTTGCTTACGTTTCCCGAGAACCCTTCCTTTGTCACTAAAAGAAGGATGTAACGAGTGATGCGATACTAACGGCCGGAATATCAAGCGGCGTAAATGAAATTTTGGAGACCATACTCGGGAGATAAGAGGTAATTATAACAGGGATAAATAGTCATTGCAAGCTTCATAGGAATCTTTGAACTTTAGAGGAGTCAGGCTTATTTATGTATTCTTTGATGTTCCAGGAACCTTGCTAAATTAGTAACAAGCCCAATAAGCCACAGCCAATATTCATAATTTAGCTAAATTTGCCAATCCGTTTGAACATTGTGGGGTGGGAGGGGGGGGGGGGTCTCATTTTTGCTTGTGATGGAAAGGATGTGGAAGGGGAGGTCTTAACCTCTCGGGTACAAGGGATGCATACAGTTGTTGGGTATATAGTTTGACATATATTAGTATTACTAACATAGATAAGAATTCATCATTCCATTTGGGATTTTTTATCCGCATGCCATCACTTCGCACCATTCATATTGATTGCTGATAAATCAGGCATTGCTGACTTGTCACCTCGTCACACATGTCGTTAGAACAATTGATGTATGACATCTGCCCACAACGTCCTTAGGACACCTGCGCCGCGTGAGACCTATATTACACATCCACTGGAGCAATTAAATGTAAAATATAGATGGTGCGAAAGTACTCCGCTATATCGCCTGCCCAGAGGATGTGACCCACCTTTTGAGTGGCGCTACTATTCTGTGCTACACCTGCGCATAAATGATGGTGACAATCATGCCTCAATTCAAACCATGAAATTCAAGTTCAAATCGTTTCATTTTTTTTGCAGTGTAAACTATTCATGCATTAGTTATATGAGATGTTTGTTTACAGAGGAAAAGTTACGTGGGGTTGGTTGGTGTTGGCTAATTGTGTATGGTGTAATCGGAGCGAATCGGGCGAATAGTGGACTTCACAAGTGGGACAATGGAATGCTAGGAAATGACATGGTGGCCACCCGTGAGCGTGGGGCTGTCACGTGAGCACCACCAGCCCCCCTCCCCCCCCCTGGCCCGCCCAGTCTCCTCGCCCATTAGTGCCTTGTAGCATTACCGCCACCCCCCCCCCCCCCCCCCTGCCCTCTACCCCCACCAGTAGTCACGTCCGCCTCTGGACGGTCACGGGATATCACGCGCGACTGCTAATACCCCCTCACTGAGCTTTTGTTTTCCACCATGTAATCATCGTAATCCGCATTTTACCTCCAGACCTCCCCCCCCTCTACCTGCCCCTCCCACCTCCCCTCCATCCCCCCCCCCCCACTCTTTCCCCCGCCATCACCCCATCACCACCTGGTCGTCATCCCAACATCATTGCCGCTATGTTATACCTCCTGTCTATCCCACCCCACCCACACAGACACCTCCCCCCCCTCCTTCCCCCACCCCGCGGCCGCCTGCTCACAACCCCTCCCCGGGTCCTAATCAGCTAGCGCTAAACTCACGCTGAACCCTGACGAGATATCACGAGACTTACTGATGCCCATTTCGATGGCAGATAAATCGCAACAAAATCACTAGCGATTTGGTAAAAAAAACAAAACATTTCGCGTACCATACTAACAAGTCTCTCATCGAATACTTATGTCTATATTTAATGACAACCGTATAGCCTTATTAACATGCCACTCACCAGTTTATCACCTTTTCAGATCGACATTAAGCAAAATTTTTAATATCTTCAATATCCGCTAGATGCAGAGCACTAAAAAGCATGCCATTTGCTCAGAACCGAAACTCAAATCAGAGTGGTTATTTCAACGTCAACTCAGACTAGTTCCTCTGTGTATGAAGAAATATAAACATGGCTATTACAGTGTCAATTTCAGACAGGTAGATATGTGAGTCAGCTGAACACATCGTAAAAGAGTTGCCTTTCAGTTTGATTGACAAACAATGGAGGCCGGGGGATTGTCTGGCGGTCAAGCGCTTTAATAACACTGTAACGGGAGACGCTGCTTGTGGTAGCGCAGATGTCCAAGGTTGCAATGACCTTGCCTAATGGTCAATATTAAGGTCACTTATACAAATACCCCCCCCCCCAATGTTTAGAAATTATACGCATTATTCTCGGATAAAAGATTTTAACATTCAGATTTAAACAGAACTGCAACATGCATCAAAGGTAATTATAAATCTGGCAACATTTAATTTGGTTGGGCAGCTGCTGGAAATTTTGAAGCTGTGACCAACATCGCTAGAACAGTTTCAGGGATGATAAACACTCCCCGTGCAGGCATTGTTCTTTTTTTTTGCAGTGACAAAGGTAAATTTTAAAATGTTCAAATCTGGATGCTGACATAAGAGGCGGGACAACCCTGCTTACATAGCCTTCAAGTTACAATTGACGTTATGGTTAGCGTAACGGATCGATCGCGTTTCTAGGTTGCTACTGTGAGCATTTGTTCATAAAATTTGACGATCGACATTCTGTCGATTAATATGTGCTAAATCAGCTAATTTTTCAGTGAGAACCAGACGATGATTTACAGAATACTCCCACAATTGGTCACTTTTACTAATGACTAATTGTAATGCGACTGCAACTGCGACTGCGAAAAAAAACAAATCTGTTTAATTGTCACGGCCATGTGGACGATGGCAGGGAAGTCGTGTTGTAATGCAGGAGGGCGAGTGTAAGGCAAGAATGGAAGGTCATACAATCATTGGCTGCAAAGAGATCGATGACTTTTACCTCCTCCCTTACGCCCACCCCTGCGCCATGGCAGTATCCTATGCTCGCTAATGACGTACGAGGGTGCCTAACAAAAGCGATCCAAGCCCAAGCCATTCATGCATTGGGACAACCCCAGGTATTTGTGTCGTCCGCTATAGAACCCAGGTGGGGGTCGCTAACTTGCCCCACCCTTGTCTCGAATTCAACCCCTCCCCGCCTTATTCATTTATTCACGCCCTCTCCCTCCACCCCTCTCGACACGCCCCCTGTGGGAGATCCAAGAAATCTCATGATCAATCATTTAGATGAACAATCGAATGAAATGCATAGTTCATAAAATCGGATCCATCTTGATTTATACGAGATATAAACTGAAATAAAATGTTCATACAACGCCCCCTATTATCAGAATGGCGGCGCGTATATAGTATATACACAGGACATCATTTCCACGACGACACCCAACGTGACTTCGTGAACGAGGCACAATGACAATCCATACGTTTAAGATAAGATCGTAGATGCCAAGATAATTGCGGTTCAAGTCTGACTTTCTAAGTTGGTATTTTTGTAAGGGTGAAGTCTATCGTTACAAGTTTTAATGGACATCACTTCCACAAAGTGTGACTTTAATTGGAAAATTGCAGCTTACGTGAGTGGACTTTAGGTGGATGGAGAAGTACAGACAATGGTCTGAATTAAACGGGAAAAGCGGAACGCGACACGAAACACTTTCCAGGAACAGAGTGCATAGATAAATATCAATAGGAACACGGTCTTAGCATAACGTTGATTTAGCTAGCTAGCTAGAGTCCAAGTCATTGCTATCAACTCACGAACATTTTTTTCCATAGCAACTGCAATTGAATTTCGGAATTTGAGTCTGTTGCGCTGTTTTTTTTCTGTAGTAAAATATTATACGGATTATTTCCTTAGTGTTTTGAGCCCCCCTCCCCTTCTCCATCCCCCCATCTCCCCTGTTGGCAGATTCGAAGCCGTCTTGGCAATGCCGCTCGTTTGTGCCCCCCACTTCATCCACGCCAGCTGCAAGCATCCTACGTAAACTGTTTATTCGTAGTTAGGATTAGACGAAAAAAGACGCCGTCTTTTTGTCATTAGTCATCTAATGTTCCACAGTAGCCGCGTGATGCAGGCATTGATTTCTAGTATGCCGGTCCGGGACATTTTTGGTCTCAAGAACAGCGTCTTTCCACGACATCCACAACCAGTGAACATGTCAAACATTTGCTGATCCAACCCCCCTCACGGATGTCTTGGCTGTCACTAAAACACACATCTCGCTCGCACTATTGACATTAACTCGCTGGAAACCAACGACGGATATGCCCATGTCATCACGTTGCGGGCAATCTGGTCGTTTCCGTAAAAGTGATGAGTTCGTATAGAATGGGACATTTATTAGGGAGATTTGGCAGATTGGAGGCATGTGGCAAAAGTTGAGTAGGTTCTGGGAGGAGTACACGGAACTATAGTAGGAACTAACCCCCCACCCCACTCTCTCTCTCTCGGCCTTTCCTATACCATACCGTCACCCTCTTCCCCAACTGGTCAACACGAAGCCAGGGACACGGGTGTCATCACAGCATTGTCATTATTTACCCAATGACAGCTGTCTTTCCTGAAAATATTTGACCCCCCCCCCACCTCCTCCTCGCCCCACAATGACCCTGAATGTATTTTACTCTGTGTCTCCGTGTCTCGTGGAATCTTGTCTCCTTGATCAATGTCGCTTACTATTGAAATTATTCATGATCGTTTACTCTCTGAGTAGACTTTATCGACCCAGTGTCCCCCTCCCCCTACCCACATAAACACACACCACATGTGTCCTTTGCATTCTGGTCCAAGCGGAACCACAAGGGCGCCCCCTACCGCCTGGTGTCCAAACTAAGTTTAACCTGATTAAACGTCCCGACCGACGAAAGCAAAGCAAAACAAAAATGCTGAAGGGGAAACAAAAATACGTTTTCTGATCATCCTTCCATCTTTGTCATGAAACGATGCTAAATATATAAATGACATTTCTGTTGGGGCGGACTGTTAGAAGGGGAGGGGTGGGGGGGGGCGGAGTGGCACAAGTTCAAATTTGGAACACAAAATTAACCGGCGCCCTATTATCGCCCAGTGGTTGCGCCCGTTTATCGAAGCTTCCGTCGTGTTAACAACACCTCTACGCTCGTCTCCTTAACACCGAGTTAAGTCCATAACACACACACGCACACAACACACCGCAGCTTAACACTCATCCAAGGCGAAGGCTTCCCTGGGATAAGCTCACGTCAAAGTCATTCAAGGACATCCCAAACAGAGTCCAGTGTTGAGACAGCGTCTCTCGAAGACACTTGTTTTACGACGATGACGTCATAGTTTACAAACACTTTGTGTTAAGTCGTTGTGTCACCGATTCCGGCGTCACGTGGTCATTGCGTAAATCCCTCCACCTACACGTTAACGAGTCTGGGAAGGGCACGGGAGGGGGGTGGGGGCGCCGGGGTGCGGGGGTGAGAGGGACGGGGCGGGGGGGGGGCAGTGTCCTACCTCGTCACACGTTGTCGTGATGTGGACAGAGTACACAGCGAAACTGTGTAATCGCCCATGAAACGTTTGTACACACGCCGTTCTGTTTAATGCCGCCCCTCCCTCCGCACCCCCTCCTTAAGGTGTCAGACTTGTGTAGCTTACACTTGACCGATGCCGTTAAAACTGGGTATCTCGGGGCATCTGCCTTCTGTATTATGTCGTCCATGACGCTTTTGAATATGTCTCACAGCGCAAGTCGAAGTGCGGTCTAAAACATTTCAAAATACTGACATAGGCAGGTCGCACGGCCTTGAAGAAATAAAACGAAGTAAAATGTCCTTTGGAGTTCAGGCCGCGGACTGTTGTCCCATGAAAGTCAAATTGGGCCAACAAATCTGCCGATACCAAAAAAGTGGGGTTGAATGAATGAAGCTTGCCCCAGGTGTCGGTGCTAGCGTGCGACTCGTTCGATCAACCGGGCGACTTAGAAATCAGCCTGTTTAGTTTATGAGTCCCCCTTCTCTTAAACCATCATTTTCCCTTTCTGTTTGATGTTTTTGCTTCGTCCTCTAAGTAACTTTCACATTTTTCGTCATCGTGTTCTGTTTTCATCAGGTGATTATGCACAATTTCCATGGAAAATCTGACCCGCTGCCACAATATTAATTGGAAATACATGCATATTCCTATTATCACCATGCCCAGGGTAGCCTACACAGTACAACACGAACACCCACACCCACATACTGTGGCGCTAACGACTAGACCACTCGCGCGGCCCCTGGCGTTATGCCAAGCCGCTTACCCGGTGTCACCACACAACACGACAATGCCACTTTCATTACTTCCACGTGATCCCAGTTTTTCCCATTATTATATATGATAATGTAGTAGGCCATGTCGTGGCCCTGGGCTAGACGAACCTCTCCATACACAGGCTATATATATATAATATGCATATCAGGTGTGATAAAACGGTCAGACTATTAAGAAACCTGAGCGGTTCCTTGCGGCGAAGGGCACATTGGTAGAGTCGTGACTGTTTGATTTCCCCAGCTAGCGGTGTGGTGAAGGTAGCCATATCAACCAACTATCGTAACCAGGACCAGGGTCCTACATTTCCAAGCGACTTGCTGGCGGCAAGAACGTTCAATGTCCAGAGACAAAAGAAAAAAAAGAGACCGATAGAATATTAACATGCAGCATGTGACCAGTCACCTCCCTACGAGAACATAACGAGATCTCGGATCGTGTATTCTGGTCATGTTAGCTGGCTACGCCTTGTCAAGAGCGCCAAGCGACGCTTCACACCATATATCCAAGGCATAGATGTCTATCTATAGACACGATGGGCAGGTTTTATTGGACCTCCAGAAAACCTTTGATTCGCTGTAGGAGATTAAGGTAGCTCTCAAGTCCGAATGCGGCATGAGTGTGAGAGGTGGGGGGGGGGGGTAGGAGGAAGGTTGGGGGGGGGGGTATCGGTAAGTATGACGACATATCATGCTATCTAACCTAGGAGCGAGGGGGAGGGTGAAGGGTGGAGGGCGAAGGCGTGGGGGGGGGGGTAAGTTGGGGGTGGACAAGTTTGACAACCACTCTCGTATGGTGCCTGGTGACAACTGCCAGCAAGTCAGTAAGTACCGGATAACATGTTACCTCACATTTTATAAGTGGTGTGAGTATTTACCCTACACTCGAGCGGAGTCAGCCCTCTAGTCGCCAGGGATCCCGGGACAGGGTACATACAGACAGACAGGTGCGTCCATCTGGGTGTCTGTAGGGGTAAGGCGGGGTCCCCCACCACTGTCGAGAGGTTCGCCCGGCCCAGATATTGTACAAGGATGTTAACAGCCCCACATTTACTATGTGGTGACTTTAACGCAACCATTTACATGTCTGACATAGAGAGGCCACGTCATTAAATACGTCTAGACCAGGAAGATTAAACATTCGCTGGTTGCTAAGCGAGGGAGGAGACAGGATGCTGATGCTATATGGGACACGTAATGCGCTCACAGGAAGGAACAACTCCATATAAACCCATATACCTAAAGTCGACGTTTAGGTCACCCTACATGACTGTATGTATACAACTAATTGATTACAACATTATTGACGGAGGAGGGTCTCTAGGATTCTGAGAAGCGATGCAAAAAACTAATTTAAGAAAAGAGCGAGAGAGACAGATAGACGGATAAACCGAGGAGGGGGAAGGGGGGAGGGGGGGGGGGCAGCCAGAGACAGAGGGACAGAGAAAGACAGAACATACTTAAAAAGAAAGAAATCCTGAGACAGAGAGAGGCAAAGACAGAAAGAGAGAAGTAGAGTCAGAGAGACGCAGAGACAGAAAGAGAGAAGTAGAGATAACAGAGAACAACAGGGAGTCAGCAAGAGAATCAGAGAAATATAGAGAGTAAAGGTTAAGCGGAAAGGAGTAGGGTGAGGGAGGGGGGAAGGGGGTGGGGGTCAGTCCGGCCGGCAGAAGAGAAACATACACCGTGACATGAGAAAGCACTCCACGCTCAAGTGGTAACCGCACGGGGACATAACCTTCACATTTAAAATTCATATCACCTTCAAGCGCTGAGAAAACGGCGCTTGTCAAATATTAGCGTCTTGAAAATATGCTAATGAGCCAGCCCACTAGGCGTATGTATGTATATGCGCGAGCGTCCGTTCGGCGTCTCCCCGTCAGGTTGGCGTCTCTCTCACTGACAAGCTCACCGACCATAACGGACCGCAGTAAATGGCAAACCATGACCCACACAAGTCACGCGATCCCGCTGCACACAGTCAAAGTCCGGTGTTCGAATAGCTACACTTACTGAGCGCTTTTAACGCAGTGTTAACCTATAAAGTGTTGACTTCCTGTGGATTTACCTCACCGCCGTACGTGAAGCAACTTTCAACGTTTATGATGTTATTGTCACGCAAGAGCAGTTTGTTAAACAAAATGGCGGCTGCATTTTTTCGAATTACCTCCACGCTGAATTCTAGGGCGGGGACGGTGGAAGGGTGGCATTCTGACGGGGGAGGGGTAAACTCCAGGCGCGAATCCTGGGGGTGGGGGGGGTCTAGGGCTTCTGCACCCCCCCCCCTTCCCACTTGAGCGACGATATTCATTTCCAATGGCAACTGTACGCCAGTTGTGGACCACCTACCCCCTCGCCTCCGGTGGTACGATTTTCCAACAGCCAACCGCCCCCCCCGCACCACCCCGGTCGTACCCAGTGGCCCCACCCCCCTTTCAAATTTCTGGATACCGACTGAATCCTGTATAACCTAATACCTCTATCGAAATTCCTGTAAGGGTTTCGGAACATGCGTTGCATGCTAATTCGCGATAAATGCTGGCCCCGTGACAGAATAGCTTGAGCCCTGCCTTCTTGCCATCCCAATAGCACGAGCTGGAGCATTTGGTTTCTCTACCACCCAGGCGCAAAGTGCGTCCACACTTGACGTCGTGACTTCTGTCGCGAACCCGACGTGTAACCGGAGCAGATATCATACACACGCTTTTATCGCTAAAGGCCGAAAACTGTTGAACGCACACAACAATTGACACGGTCAGTGGCGTGGCATTGTAGTCAGTAACGATTGAAGGTGGGGGTAGGTTAAAGTGTGAGGGAGGGGGGGGGGGTGGAGGTAATGAGGAGTGGGGAGAGGGGTGAGCGGAGGGTAGGATGTCAGGGAGGGGGGGTGATACGGGGGTGTATAGGGTAGGGGGTGGGTGTATAGGGTCGGGATGGAGAGGAAGCGAAAGGGGGTGGCTGGCGGGGGGGGGGGGGGGAGCGCATAATGCACGGTCTCTAACATACATACATACTCGCACCTTTATAGGTGAGCCCGACGAAGGCGAGGTATCGCTTTACCCACCTCACACATTCAGACTGGGGTCCCCGCGCCGCCGCTAAACGAGCCATTGTTCCCCAGCGGTGTGACCAACTGACCAACCGACTGACTAACAAAGTGACTTCATTTGCAAGGCGAAAGCGCGTTAACCGAGGTCGGCCACCGCGTTCCCACAAGACACAATACATAGTTCCCGCCCTTTGTCAGGTACATTTGTGCTTTGATTAAGCAGAATTTGCGATTAACCGAAGTTGGAATTAACATTGGAAGTTAACATGGGGCTGTATGGGAAATGGCTTTGAGATTTGTTGCGATTAAGCGGAAGTTCCGAAGTGTGATTAATTTGCGTGCATTGTATGGCCAGTGCCGTGTACCGTGGCTAAACGAAGGCTGTCATTGGTTAGCCGTGTGTGTGGGGCCTGTGGTTAAATATACGGGCATTTATATAATGTAAGGGAACGTGCGGTTTGTGCTGGCGAGTCGTGACATTTAATCTATGCAAGGCATATGTTTATCCTTCAATTACGTGGACAGTAAGCGATCAACATAAAATTCTTTAATTAATCCCTTGTGAAAATGGTTAGCTATGCATGGTTTACCACGGTTCACCATAGTTAACAATGGTTATTTAACTATAATTAACCATGGTCAGTAAACATACATCTAGAGAGGTTAATTCATGATGATCGAAATTTCCAGCTGAGGTTACGACCACTTAATGGGGTTTCCCCGCTGGCTTACGTTAGCGACCCCCCCCCACCCCCCCACACACACACACACACACCATCAACCATCCGAGCGGCCCTCCCTCCCACCCGCCGTCTCTCCCACCAGACGGCGATCTATGTCAGAACTATGTCTCCGGTGGCAAACACCTCACTCACCGGGTTTGACACTAATCTACCGGTAAATAGTCAGAGGACATCATTTTGCGAGACACCGACCCACCGCACTACATTTACCGAAGCCGGATACATTTGGAACGCCGTCGGTGTGTAAATCGGTTGGGCAAACAGCGCGGAGAGTGTGCTGCAGTCTCATGTTACGTCCGAGACCTTCCCTTATACAGGGTCCATTGCAATTGTTTGCCAAGGACATCCCTCTTGAAAAATTCCCCATTATGGCAGACTTTCTATTCATTATCAGTGAAAAGGTATCGAACACTCGATAAAAATCGATATTCGGTGTAGATCTGATGCATAAGCAGGAGCGGTACCAGACCTACCTACCTACCTACCTACGACCCTTTGTGCCACAACTCACCCCGATTACACACCACACCTCAACATCTCTCATGTTTCTTTCACCTGTGACTCCGCCAAAGGGCAACGGAGGTCAAGCACAATCCGCACTTTACCTTCGTGATAAAATACAGAATTTGCTGAAACCCATCACCGTTTTAATGTTGAACAACACGCACCGAAGAGCTTTTTATTCCGGAACTCTATAACGCCCCAGCTGGCGAAACATCGCGATGCAAGTTGTTAAATAAGGCGTTTATGAAGTGTTTATTAACTCGCCATCTTGCCTTTTAATGAGGCCGCTGCCCACACAGACAGAAACTGGCGTGTCAAGCGGCCTATAGAGGTAGAGGGTCCAGCAAGTGATGTCCAGCCAGCTAGCCCGGAGGCATGAAACGCCAGCTTTGGTTTCCCCTGAGGTCTTCGAGGGTGAAACCACTTGAGGTCAAAAACGAGACTGGGGTTCCATTGACGCTGGGCAGAGCAGGGCGTGAAGTTAAAGTGGTGAGATATGGAGGATTGGTGAGGATGAGGCGCGGGGGGGGGGAGGGTGAAGATGGGGATCGGTGTGAGGGAGGCGGGGGGAGTGGGGGGGGGGCAGGATGCAGGCAAAAGTCGGGACATATGGTGGTGGCCCATAATGCACCGCGCGCGTTTACGAGTCGCCGGAACCTCGAGTGTCGCAATGATTTCGCCATCGATGCCACTCCGCTAGAGGGAGCCACAGGTAGGTGTTATAACACCCATCCATTATGTGGTCCGAGCCCAAAACATTCCGCGCTCGACATGGGTCAATCTCCAGTCCATCCACCCATCCATCCATCATCCAAAACACCTCTGTGTATACCTGTAGTTTGATACAAAAATACATACTCAACAGTCTCATCTGTCCACCTCTTACCCCCCCCCCTCCCGCACTCACACCCCCACCTCCGCCTCCCACCCCCACCCACCCATTCACCCTCCCTCCCATAGGCGGGGCAGGTCACTAACGACTCTCAGAGAACCGATTCGTACCACGGTCATCTCGCGTCCCATGTCATCTCGTACCCTGATCTGTCAACTCCTGTCTCAATGGGAGATATGTACAGCATACAAATCACGCACCTGTCGTTCAATGCAGGGACTACATACATCCCTGAACCGGTGACCGCCACGACTGATACCGTCTCCAGGGCAAGCTGAGTATTAAAGTTGGTAAAAATCTGTCCAGTACAATCTCCAGTACAACGTAGGATGTACACTTTCTGCCTTCGACTCACCCCGCTAGGGTTCCATTATATCTCTGTTGTCGCCTACTTCCTCACTGCAATTTCACACTCGCTCGCAGGGCGGCGCTGCGCAAATTGATAGGAAAAATGCGCCGCGCATTTCTAGAAATTAGTGCCGGGGACCCAGACCAAGCCTAATAACACACGGTATCAGGTGATGAAAACAAAGAGTTCGGGCACAATTATAACTTTTTCGAAAGGGTACAGTATGTTTTTTGCTGTATTAACTACACAGAGCTCGTTATTTGGATGTTTTACTCTTGAATATTATAATGACGCGAGAAATTACAGCTGATTTAACTGTTTTTCAAGAATCTTGAAATTTGCCCCCGGTCGACAGCAGCGGTAAAAGTAGTCCGCAACGTGAGTACCGTAACGACCCAGGCGTTAAAGTCCCCCATGATTCTTCTCATAATTTCTCGTGTGTTTTACTTGAATAACTCCGGGCATTAAGTATAGGATTAAGCAACAAGCGAAACTCCTTGTTATTCCTCTATATCATCACTAGGTCATCGCTATATCATCTAGTAATCTGCATGGCTCTGGTAACTATAGGAATATTTATACAATCTCATGAACAGTCATAAAACTAATGATAGTGGTTAGACAATGCATGCTTCCTAAGCGACGCGACAATCTTGTGTATGAAACAACCACTCCTTATGTGTTGGAGACATGCAATCATCCTTTGTCAGTGAGTTATGCTATCATAAAACATGATTTATTAAGCCCTGGATTGATATTAAGTAGTCGCGAGACGCATTAGTAGAATGGAAATGGCGCCGTGCTTCGACCTTCATTACTGGTGACCTTGAGACGGGGTCAACATGACCTCATTGGACCGGTTCATCAGCAGACCGCCACCATCAATCAGGGTGACAGGGGTAGTAATCTGACACCCTCGCGGCATTCATCAGGCCGCCCTCAACCAGTGACCATGGATGTATGGACGGCCACAAGAGACAAATCAATACTGGGTGATCCCCCAGTGCCCCTCCTCCCGCGTCCTCCTCGTCCCCACCTCTACCTGCCACCCTTCCACCCCCACCCCCCACACCCTCACCCCCACCTTTACTTTCCACTCTTCTTCATCCCCCTCCCCACCTGACCTCACCCTTACCCCCCGCTCTTTTCTCTATTACACTTTCTCTCACTAACCCCTTCCCCATCAGCCTATGACTCCCCACCAGTCTCCCCATTCCCCCGTACAGGTCAGTGACCGATTGACGAGCGACCGGCCAACAGCCGAGGACACACCTGTAATTAGCACCCCCTCCCCCACCCCCTCCCCCATCCCCTCCCCCTCTCCCAACTCGCCCCTTCCCCCATATCCACCACACTCTCACTGCATCCACGCGAATTTACCCGAAAAATCAATGCATTCCCACTGAGAGACAATACCCCTCCACCCACCCCACCCTGACCGTCACCCCCCGTCGTGTCATGAATGACGACGACATGACACTGACGCACGACACGGGTATTAGGGGGCGACAGGTGACATTGAAGTCCGCCGAGCGGCCGAGAACGGAGGCAGCAATCAGGAGATAAACCATTCCGCCAGCCAGAACATCGGCGTTAATCCCCCAGCATCCCCGGCGGGATTATCCACATTAATCCATATTGTAATTCACTGGAGATAAGTTATGTCCAAATCTGTAATTATCCACTAATATCGCGTGCGATGCCAGGTGAATATATTACCAGAGGAAAAGGGCAGATATTTAATGAATAAGTTTGTTTGGAATGGTGTGATACTTGCAAATGCAAATATCACACATAATTCATAAGTGAGCGCCGGCCCCCTTGCCCCCCCCCCCCTCTCCACACCCCCTCCGCCAGCCTGACACTCTCCATCTGTCGGAGGATACACATGCATTGTGGACCGGTAAACCTGTATGCACCTATATCTATGTCCATCGCCCCGCCCCCCCGCCTCCGGTCGTAAGTTACTAGTAACCACCCCCCCCCCCCCGTTTTCAAATTACTGGATCCGCCCCTGTACATGCGTGTTCATCGGCGAGAGTTATCCATCATCACTCCCCGACATATTACATGGGCTTGTCCAAGGGGGTTGGGGGGGGGGGCACAGGGGGCAAGTGCCTCTCCTTTCGGACCCTAAGATATATCTGTGCCCCCTGGCCATGGGACGGGGGCACAGAAGGCACATGCCCCCCTTCCCTTTCAGATCCTATAAGATATGCCTTACCCCATTCCCCCTTTCTGTGCACCACGGTCACCTACGTCTCTTTGTGGCACAAGTTATTGTGCCCCCCCCTTTCAAGAACCTCTGCTCACGCCCCTCTATTATTAGCGGGATTATCGACTGTATTTCACAACCCGTCAATCCGCAGGCAACACATGGTACTGAACACCGATACAGCCGTATTATCGACGACTGAAAGTCATGTTAGGGGGGGGGGAGGGTTATTTTCGTTCCTCGAGAATGAGGTTTTCATTTCACCGTGAGCTGGGATTGAGGCAAACAATTCTTCGTGAACTGGGAATGGGACAGTATTAGCCGACCGTCATGATCAAGGATTTTCATTAATCGTGAACTGGGAATTTTAATATTAAATAACAGTTTAATCTATATCATGTATCCGCCCTTCTTATGTACACTGGGAGTTATTCTTTTTAATTCGTCGTGACCTGGGAATAAAAAAATATTCTTCGTGATCTGGGAACACGACCCCCCCCCTCCCATCATGTTACAGCTTACAAAAAAAACATGAATCAAGGTAAGCGAGAAACACATGACCAAGGGAGGGTCAGTGCAGTACCACACATGGGATATATCGACCAACAACCCCACCCTCCCCTCACCTCCCCATCACTCCCCATGGACTGTCATCTCGTTGACATCTCGCCATCATCTCGCCGCAATTGCCCGGTTGTGTAAACATGTCCGTCCATCAACAAAGACGTTCTTCAAATCGCTGCCAACCGAGCCACACACACCGCAAAGGACGCACGCCGGACCTCAGCAGAGGTCATCCAAGGTCAGAGCAACAAGCCGCTGACCGCTGACCAGAGCCACCACCAAACGCTGAAGACAAGATTGTTACAATCCACAACAAGTATCCGCCAGTCACGGCCAGCAGCGCCACCACTCGGGAGCGCGGTGGAGAATGTAAACACGCGCGCTGTTCACTCACCTGGCGGGCATTAGGCGCGCGACTCCCTGGAGGTTAATCCCACGTGACCCCTCTCCGCAGAGTAAACCAAACCACCCGGATGTAAGTATTGTACTCAAGGCAACTATAATGCCGTCCAGGATTGCTCCGGGGTGAAGCCTGATCCAGGAGATATCACCGGACTCCGACGCTTCATCCCGAGAGCCAGAACGTCCGGATTGGGTCCGGATTGGATCCACGGTCCAGATGCATTCAGTCGCTAATCACTTGCGACTTGCGTTCAATGCAAGATGCTAATCCAATAACGTTGATCCGGGAACTGGAGCGCAATCTCCCTCGCTCCATAAACATTTAGACAGCGGCCGGCTGAGATTCGGATCCGTGAATCCAACTATAGCTTAACCCCAGCATTCCCTCCGTCTTACAGAGCCCTACCCGGGGTGTACCCCCCCCCGCCCCCCCCCACCGCTCGCACCCACGCCGCCATAGAATCTGAAATCCTTCATTCAGAGCCACTTCCACCGGTCGATTAACCCGGTGTACCATTACATAAACACTTCCCTCGGTAATCCACCAATTTTCCGATGGCCGAGACACACACTTGGAAAAACTCGTCCGCGCCTTAATCTTGTCTTAATCCAATCAAGCCATCTGGCATTGACACACAAGAATTTCGTTTCTGAACCAGCTTATTCTGTTGAGTTAATCCGTGATAAGTCATGACATGTTTTAGAAAAGATTGTCTACTTGACAAAGTACAGAGCAATGGAATATTATTTGCACCACCAAAATAGTTCTGGCCTAAGCCCCAAGCGTTTCCACTCTGGACTCCCGACCCGTTGCATAACAGTTTAAAGATAATGCCAGCCATGGAAGACATAGAAGAGCTACAGAAAGTTACGAAACCTACAAAACACAAATGGACATATTTTTTGATTTCTCATGGCAGGAAAATGGCTATCGCATTTGCCCTGGTTGTAGACACCATATCTCCTGTTTTATAGAGAAAGACGTATTTTAAGCACGTAGTTCCTGTACCAGTGGTGACAAGAGGGCGTTATATGGGTGGTTCCCCACACCCTACTGCCCCCGGGACAAATATCGAGAAAAACCCAAAGAGCGACAAATTGTGGTCTAAGCACACCACCAAACCTTACCGGTGTGAATGCAACGTCTGAGACGTAGTCATCCGTACCCCGGCCGCATATTCGTCTCCCCCCCCCCCACCCCATACACACCCGAAGCCCCTCACTGTTGGCCACATCCTGGCTTCGCCTGTGCATTATCTCCTGGGTTATGATATCCCATGTTATAACAGCAGGATAGGGGGCCGGAAGTTAGGAAAACAAAGGGCATATGGAACGGAAAGAGGACGGCGCGGGTTAGGGGGGGATGGGGATGGGATGGGCTGGGAGGGTGGAGTGGGGTGGGCTGGGAGGGTGGGGTGGGGTGGGCTGGGAGGGTGGGGTGGGCTGGGAGTGTAGGGTTGGCTGGGAGGGTGGAGTGGGGTGGAAGCGTGGGCGCGGATTGTAGTATGGGTAGTTATAAGATAACAGGGTATCGGCGACAGCACCGCAGCGACTGTTAAAGTCTAATATAACGCGGCTTCCGAGGTGAACATTAATATGTGAATTCGCTGTTGTGAACCTCGTAAAATAAATAAAGTATATATACAAAAAAAGACGCGGCTTCCTCCCCCCCCCTCCTCATGCTTAGCCCCCCCACCACCACACACTCACCCCCCGTCCCCCAATCTCCCTAGATCCAACGTTCTTCCATCACATCCCACTCCTGGCCCCACCCCACACCAGCCCACTCTAACCCCAACACCCTACCCAGCCACCACGATCACCCCCCACCCCCCATCCACACACACTCAGCCCACCCCCACCCTCAACGCCCGTCACAACCCTACTCACCCTTCCCCCCAACGCTCATCCCTCACATCTCACTCACTCTTCACTCCAGTCATACACCATCTCACCCCTCACCCCTCCACCGACCCCAGGCACCCACGTCAGCATCCCTCCTCCCCACCACCCCCTCCCTCTCTCGGTCACCCCCTCCCTCTCTCGGCACCCCCTCCCCCCTCCTTTCCTCCACCACCATCTTGACTTCATTAAGGTGTCATGGCCGGCCCCAGACACCCTAGCCTACCACAACACGAGATACCACCCACTAATGACTCGTCCCCTTATCTCACCCCGTGTAGTTTTCCCCCATCATTAGTCAGGGAGTCGCCAAGTTTTATTGGACCGGGAACGAATCGGTTCTGGACCGAGATGACTGAACAGTCAGTCCCCGGGCCGACATGACTGATGGTCCGATATCATACCTGGGCCGATATCAGTGATGGGCCGATATCAGCAGTTATGATGAAAGCAGAAATAAACGGTTGAAACAGCGGGGGGTTGAGCATCAGATTGCTTGATCAGACATATCTATAGCGGGTTTTTGTCATATACGATATACATTCTTTGGCAATCTTTGGCTATGCTATCAGGCGACATCTTCGCCATTTCAAATTGGCATACGAAATTCTCAACTCGGTAGTGGATAAGTATACTGTATTAGATATATATGTATATATATTTTTATTTAAGCTTTATTTCTTTAAAGAAGTTTACAATACGTACAAGGACACATGGATGTTCAACTTTATTAGATCTGTATTGTGCCTGTACTAAATAAACTAAATACTAGAAATAATGAAATCGACGTGAAGTGAATTTGCATTATAATAATAAATCTTGCGATAAGAACAAAACTAAAAATCTGTATACGCTTAGAACAAATAACAAGTAATGGTGAACGGGTATTGATAATGTTTGATCATATTGTGCATATAAACAGACGCCTTATGCTGTGTCTGCTACTCCTCAATGTCAACTTGTCAGTCGTTACCAGTATCTTCCACAACATTCACTGCGTTATCATGTCTTCTTGCCATTATAACTGCCGCAGCGACATGGCATGAAGCGAGCAATGCGACGCGCATCCATCTTCGACCAGAGAGTAAAACTCCTCGGGGGGGCTTTATGGGGTCACGTGGGCAGAGTGGATGGACCTTCTCGGTCAGCGCCGCCTATCGGAGATCGCTACATGGCCCGGCTATTAATTAGACAAGCAAAACATCTTCAGCGACCGCGTTATCTCCCAGAAGGGGGCGCTTGGGGATCAAAAACAGACATGGCATCTGTGGCAAGAGAGGTCACGGCGATGTTGGTTAGTGCCAACTTTATTCTCTCCCTAACTCCTCAACCCCGCCCCTCTAGCCGCCCCCCCCCACCCCCGCCCCTGGCCGCCACCCCTTCTCCCACACCCACCGGCACTCACAGCGGTCATCCCAACGCGTAGACGGCCCCCCCCCCCCTCCCTCCCTCCCACACACTTCCTACCTTACCCTTGATAACGGTTCATAGATAAAAAGGTGTCCATGTCCTACGGGAGGATTGATAAAATACGGAATGGCTCATCAGGTAGATGGAAACTGCCTGGTTCTGGGAGGTGTCAGTTCTCCCATGTTCCTTTTGGTTCGAAGTGCGTCCGAATGGCACATAAAGGGGTCGTAAAGTTGCTCAGGTTTCCTTAATGATTCATTACTCCTTAATTGTGTAAACATAAAGATTTTAATCCATCGACATGAAAGAAAGGAAAATATGCTTGCGTCACTTATCAGGCTATTGAAAGCTCTTCAAGTTAAACGTAACGTCAACTTCAAGCACCAACTGTCAAAGCTGTACAAATTGCTTGTGCATTTAAAATATTTTAAAAGGAAATGATGCATTTAAATACTTTTATAATTTGTATAAATACAAATGCACGGGGTGCATTCTATATAGACACCTTCTTGCCAGGTAACGGGAATGTGCACTACGTCTTCAAATCTCGTTCAAAATCTCGTTTTAACACAAACATAAAGACAACGCATATACAGTGCGCGCGACTTAATCGCACTGTATCTGTGTATCAAGAGGAGTACCAGCCAGATCGGACAACGCGTCCAGTAAATGTACAAATTAATATTTCTAAAGTCAATATATCTAAACAATTGCTGTACGAACCTTAAAACATACGTAAACAAGTGAGTCACTGGTTTCTAGTTGTCAAGAGCGATTAGAAAATTTGCGGAGCCATGCAATTCAATGTGTAAATCAAATGGAAAAGGAAAAACGTAAAGTTGGTTGAATGGCAAAAATACCCCCACCCCTATCCCCAGCCCGCCATCGGCACTCCTCTTGCAAACAAAGGGGCGGTTGTCAGAGAAATGAATGTCTCTTCCCTTTCTAAGGTGACTGGTGGTCCAGACGGTAAAGTGATATTTCCACTTGAAGAAAAATGGTAAAAGTGTTACCTCATTACGCGGAAGCGAACAAGCCATACGACCCAGTCCTGGGTTCGTTGCGTTACCTAATCAGGTAAGTTAGCACCTCAAACGGGGAAAATAATAACACAATTTAAGAACCGACGCTTGAGCAAAACCAAAGGCTTAACGTCCACGAGAAAACCTAAGTGAATATGCTGTCACGAACACTATGCAATTACATCTAGATTCAAAAGAAAGTCGATCGCTTTGTGGTTTACCCTTTTTTGCCGGCGTAATTGAAAGAGTTGTCACGGACCGCCGATAGGGCCTACTATAGTGGGTATTAGGTTTTCGTACCCGAAATGCTTTGCGGTGGCAAGAGAAGAAGACGCCGGACAGATGAAGAGATGTCATTGTTCGGCGAGAGACACGCGAGAGTTGCGGTGACAGACGCAGTTTCACGTATCACTGGCGACTGATCTCGTAAGACATATCACGTGCGCGAGATTAGGTGGGTGTCGTCTGCTGCCTGCAATTATATCTTGAAAGGGGGCGAGGAACCATGAACTCAACGTGACGACAGGGGCCAAGGGATCCCATACAGGAAGCTGACTGAGACGTGAATCTGTTTGGTGCCGTGGCGATGTTTAAAAATATGAGGAGAATGGTAGTTGTCAATAAGTAATATTAACCAATCAAAAAAGCCACACAAGTGGAGACGGAAAGTTGTTAGTTGCCCCAGGCCATCACTTATTACAGTAAATACAATAATTAAATTATGTACACATAAAGATTAGAATTGTTAAAAATCTTAAAATCGTTAGAAAATAACTAGAAAATCATTCAAATTGTAAAAAAAAAATCTTAAAAAAGTTTAAATTTTGCACATAGTTAATTTAAAGAAAATTTCGCCGGAATTCTAATCATGTCACTTTGTTGGGACACCAAAGCGATATTAACTTTCATAGGCGACCCTATTTTGACCTTGAGTTGCCCTTGCACCCTAGTCCTGGGCTGGACAAATGGTCCGACTCAGCCAGTAATCCGGCCACGAAATGACCCCTGACGCCGTAAACAAACACGTATTTAGCTAACGAGGTGGGTACTCTGTTTACATTTCGGTGTTTAGGTCTATTGGAGTCACAACCAGCCATTACGGCCACAAGAGTCAGTCTTGAATCTCGTAAATGCAGGTGTGAGTACCACGTGAGCTATGGGGGATAGTGATTGGCTGGGAGGGGGGACGGTGGGGGGGGGGTGGGGAGGTAGACGGACGCTGAGACCCTCCGAAATCCTTGCTGACGCTACGTCACAGCTGCTGCCGTATAAACGACAGGATTCCGGGAAGAAATCCCCCGGGAGTCACTCCTGCCAGTCGGTAGCCGTATCCCATCTACCGACACCACTGTGAGATCAGCCGTTATGTTGACAAATTGAGTAAATACCGGATACACGCCACGAAACGATAATAATTGCATTTTTGCTGCCAGCAGGAATAGCGAGGCTCGAATAGCCGGCAGGTCGTAAGATAATGTATATATATATCTACCTGTCTGGAGGTTTCTGGCACCCTGAGCGAGCTAAATGAAGGTCCACATCTGGTGTTTTAACAGGTCCAGTCCTGAAGGCATATACTCCATGCATTGGTGGGATGCATTGACGGGTATATATCGAATGGTCTGGTGGTCACTGAGCGCGCTCGGCTTTGTCAGGTAACCAGACCAGCCATCGTGCCGGATAAAGATGTCATGTCATTCCTCCAACAGATACTCTCAGAGTAGCGGGTTACCCCCAGAGACATTGATCCCCTCTCCCACAGAGCTCCTCGTTGACACGATACACGGGCGGATCAAGAAAATCTGGTCTTAATAATAGCGTGTATGGGGCATATTTAAAATACTTTATAATAATAAATCACTGGATTTGTTACATAAATGGTCCTATGTAGGATGTGTCATTGTATGTGGAAGAAAAATAATTTTGACCTGTGTCATCGTTGGCAGGCCCTGGGGTGGGTGGGTGGAGGGAGGGGGCTGAGGGTAATTTTAGAACATATCCATGTATCTAAAATACCCCCGTCCCCCCTCCTCCACCACTCTCCCACAGAGCTCCTCGTTGACACGATACACGGGCGGATCAAGAAAATCTGGTCTTAATAATAGCGTGTATGGGGCATATTTAAAATACTTTATAATAATAAATCACTGGATTTGTTACATAAATGGTCCTATGTAGGATGTGTCATTGTATGTGGAAGAAAAATAATTTTGACCTGTGTCATCGTTGGCAGGCCCTGGGGTGGGTGGGTGGAGGGAGGGGGCTGAGGGTAATTTTAGAACATATCCATGTATCTAAAATACCCCCGTCCCCCCTCCTCCACCACTGTCCCGACAGCCACACAGCGTCGCTGTACTATGGGGGTACCAACCACACAGACCCGAGTGGGTTTGCTACTGCATGTATATCAAAAGGCAACCGAAAGGAAAAGCCTCCGAGAGCTTTCGGCGTCGACTTCCACCGGTTTCCTCGCCTTCCAACAGCTGCGAGAGACAGAGAGGCAGACCGACAGACAGGCAGACAGAGCCTCGTATGGCGATAAACAAACCAGAGAAACACGGAAAGAAAATAAACCATTCCTCGGGGGAGCAACGGAACGCCAAATCTATCCGGAACTTACTAGTTTCTCCAAATAAATGGCGCATGCGGTGGGCTTTGATAAGAAATACCTCAGTGGCAGCCCACTATGGCGAAGACTTGTTGCTTTGCTCCATTAAAGCTATTCGCTTCAGGTCTGGATCCCCCCAAGCCACTCGATATGTGGGATTATGAGTAACTTGACATACTCCCGGGCTCCGGCACCGGGTTGCCTCAGCTAGAATTAATGGACTGTTCATAGCCATCTCGGTATCCAGCCCACACGTATTTCATGGAGCAGAAGGGGCAGACAACCAGGTGTTTATAGGCAAAAAGTGGCACCCCATAAGAACATAAACAGACTACCTACCCCACAAGGACAAGGCACTTGGCCCCCGCAGGACCCTGTTGGTCTGAGTATGCATACATTAAGTAATTATAGTTCAGCAAACTCTTGTTTCCAGGAAGCTCTTAAAATCAAAATTTAACTTTACATATTTGCATATAAAAGCGGGCTTAACAAGCTCAACAAAATACTAAAGTGTCAGTTCTATGAGTAACATGGCGATGTGAGAATACGTTACTATTAGAGGCATTGGTTAGCGGCTTGCGAGTCGATGGGTCTACGTACAGCGGGCGGCCCCGATAGACCAGTCGGTTGAGTGTTTGTGTCGATGGTTCTCAAGCCGGGAGATACCATATTCTGGTATCAGTTGCCGTGTCACAGTGACCTTAACACTAAGATAACACTCATTCCATGTTCCAAAACTGGAACCGCAGTACTCTATTTCGGCAAAGGGAGATATTAAAATAAAGTATCGGATCGGAAGCAAATAAAATAAATTTTAGCTTAAAACTTTGATGTCAAGACCCAGTTTAAAAACCTAAATAGACTCCTTAGCAAGCTAAAAAGCCTTACAACTAAAAGCTTGATTAGTCAGACTAATGTGAAGATCAAGATCGTTGATCTTCCCCCCGTACGTTCGCGTTTAAACTTATTTGGCCGAACCCCAAAAGTTTCGGTCCGACCATCGACAACTTTAGCTCCAGTCATTTCATTCCACAGACCACCCAGTCCCTTATCGCCTTAACTCTGACCCCATCCATGAGCTGCCTTCAGGGGGCCCAGTCATCGACACCCCCTCCCCTACGCCCCCCCCCCCATCAAACCGTGCTCCTTCCTTCAGGGTATAAATGTAGCGAATCTAGCGACCACCAAGACCAGACCCCAGGCCTCGCCTGGATACCTCGCCTGTATCCATCCAGGCTTTTCAAAACAGCTTCACTGCCAGTACAAGTAACGGAGCCAGCCAGCCCAGTTGTTTGCGGAAAACCCAGCTTTCAAGTCCGCAAGACGAGAGGTCTGAGGCCTGCTGCTTCAAGCGTCCCTCCCCCACCCCGACACACCCAGACCTACTCACCCTGCGCCAGAGAAACAACTGCCGTCTCCCAATCGTTGCCGACTGTGCGGGACGGTCTCCGATAGAAAATTCTCTCCGGAATTGTTTTCCCCGCGCGAAGGTTAAACGGCAGCAGACGACACGACGGAACGTGATTCCCGCCAAAAATGCCGCCACGGAAAGATAAAACTCATAACAGTGTTCTCCTCAGCTGTCCACTCAAAGTTGATAGCGGTTCGGCTATCAGGGACATGCTGCTCTAAAACATCTTTATTATAGCTAGATAATCGGCCCCACGCAATAACAAAACGTATTAACATATGTTTATTGCATATATGACGTCACGGATGAATATTATATTTATATTTTATTATTGCCTTAATGACTTTGTCCCAGCCCCCGCATTCGCTCGGGTTATAGCTCATGTATGCGCAAGGCTGGACTAAAACAGTAATTTATCTTTCCAACCTAGTAAAAATGATACCAGATTCGTAGCTTCCCCACACATTTACAATAGGTATTGTGTTTACATATATTTACATATATTTACATATATTTACATAAAGGTATTGTCAGCGCGGCAAAGATGACTTATGTCTCACCGATCACTGTCAGTACTAGTATGTTTAATCGGGACGCACATTATGTTATAGATAAGCAAATCTCACTTCCGCATGTAGCGTTTGCCTGCGATAGCGAAAAACGGTTGTGAGAGTAACATAAACGCTCAGCTCCAAACGTGACCTAACAATGTAAGGAACATAAACCTACAGCGGTTAAAACGATCAGTGCGTCACTTTTCGTACTTCCGGTTGTGAACATGTTTAAGATGATGTCACGTCATGCAACAAATAAGCGTTTATATAATCATAACTGAATTTGAGTCGAGCGTGATCATCGCATTTTCTTTGGGCATTTTTCAACAGGTCTCGTGCATCAAATCATCAACAATTTCATACAATCAACCAATGGGCCGGGATATATCTTGTCATTGCAAAAAATGCTCCAAGGCCTAGACATTCTGGATCATGGGGGCCAGGAACCCGTAAACTGTTCCGAGTATCAGGCTGGAAGCGCGGCTCACAGCAGTTTGTGGATAGGGCACTTAAACCTGGCAGTCTGAGAGGGGGTCCAAGACAAATAAACAGCGCCGGGCCCGCCTCCGACGAGACCCCTCTTCTTATGAAACCAAATCAACCTTGTTGCCAAGGAGTAAGCACGAAGGAAAATTACCCCCAACTCTAGGATTTCAGCCCGGCCTGACTTTTCTGCAAGAGGAGAACATTTGCCACGAGACACCCCGTGGGCAGGACAGGACAAATAGAGAAAGGCAATCATTCGCGGTGAGACACCCACATGCGCCTTGTTAACCGGACTCCACATAAAGGAACCGACACAAGGGGGCGTTCGAGTACCGGTGTCCGAGTATCGGTGTCAGTCCTGTGGTAATTTCAGTACTCGGCCAGGTGGATGGGACCAATGACCACACAGGACAAATAAACATTCGTCATTAGAAACAGCCGGCTGGAAACTTCATATCAAGGAATATCATTTCCTTAGTCACGGGTCAAAAGGGCAAGAAATAATTGTGTTAACATTATATTAGACGTCTCCTAATTATAGTAATCTGTTCAAACAGCAGAAGCGGAATATCCATGAAATATCTGTAAACGTGGTATATATCCCGATATCAAAATTTCCAGATGGATAATAAAATGTTTTAAAAGGCATATTCCAACACAATGGCAAGATACCCCCCCCCCTCCCCGCGATTTGTTTTGGTAATTTTTTTCCTTTTGTTTAAGAGCTCATGCACCCCTCTTTGTCTCTTCCCTGACATCGCCGACCGTTTGCTGACTGTCTGCAGAAGAATTGTGGAGGAACAAGCAAATAGTTTATCGTGATGCGAGCTCAACCATTAACGTCAGGAGACACCGTAACTGTGCATAAATGGAAGAAGAGGTGACAAGTTTACATCGACGGTGGGGATAAAAGTCCCAGCGTCTTACCCCCGAGGACAGCCCCAGGGTGACAACTGCCATTGGTCGCTGTGTGAGGCCCGCGGGGCATGACACACGCCCAGGGATACCCCACCGGGGTCAGAGGTCAGAGGTCAGGACCTAATGACTTTACAGTGAGTTGCTGGCTGGCTGGAAATGGTCTATTCCAGCGCGGGCGGTAACATCTTTCTCTCTGCTGTCCGGAAGGAACCGGCTTAAAAAATGTGGCACTGTCATTCAACGTTACGCCTTCTGGTGGGGGGAGAGTGGAAGGGGCGAACTTCATGGGAAATGGTCATTGGGGCGTGTGGAGGTGGGAGTGGGACTGGGAGTGGGAAATGAGAGAGAGGCGACGATTAGAGTGGGGGGGAGAGGGGGAGTGTGGGGAGGTTGGGGTGAGGTATATGGAGGCGGGGTTAGGGTGGGAGTTGGGGATGAATCAGAGGGGGAGGCGACGGGGGGAGGGGGAGGTGAGTGGGGGGGTGGGGGGGGGGTTAAAGGTAAAGTGGGTCAAGGTTATGATGGGGAAGTTGAAGGCCAGGACCTCCCGGCTTCGTGGCCCGGTCGCTAATTCAACTGGCTTCCCTCCCCTTTATCCCTTCTCTCCTTCCTCCCCTCATGGCTTCCCGCCGTGGCTTCCCGCGGGAGGCTGGACGGCTGCTCCTCCCCCGTATCTCACGGCCGACTGACACCCAATGAGGCGGAAGATCCTCCCCCATTAAGCGCAACTCCGGAAGTCCTAACTTCTCCCGTGCTTTTAAGCGCATAAACACGAGATCTTAATACCCGGGCCTCCGTCCTCCCCTCCTCCGCTCAACATGTAACATCAGGGGGGAAGGACCAGCGGTGTGGTAACTATAGGACTTGGGACTCGACGCCGTGAGGAGAGGGTGAGGAGGAGAGGGCGGCATAGGGATCACCATGGCTCCTATACCACTGATGCCACACAGACGTATGGAGGCGACGAAAACGGTCATTAGGAGCAATATGTCTGTCAGTCCCGCAGCAAAAAAGAAACAGGTGCCCCACCGCTAGATGGCGCCACTCACCGATCATCTATGAAAGCAGATCGCATGTGCGGCTTCCGCCCTCACTCCCCCCTCCTCCTCCTTCCCGTCCCGTCCCGTCCCGTCCCGCCACCATCCCACAACCCCCTCCCCCCATTGCCCTCCTATCCCGGCTCTCACACACTGGCACGAAGATATAAACCAGAGACAGGGAAAAACTGGGATGGTAGGGCGATAATGGGGAAGAATGCGCAGCGACTGGACGCCTGCCTGCCCGGCGTACAATTTTTCGTTGGCCTCCAACTATTTCTTGAGACAACTGCCATACAGCAAGTCGTATGGACACCATTTTATTTAGCACCAACCTCTCGTTTCTTATGAAACGATTATCGAGATTTGGAGATGAAAACGTGTTAATGAGTAAGTTTGCAGCCATATTCGTATCGTGTCCTGATAATGGCAATGTGTTTGTTAGTTTATGTTCATTTCATAGCGGATAGAGCTGTGATTAAACACATATACGGTACTATATGTAATTGGCGTGTGTTTGTAAATTGTGTTTGGAATCCACAGTCAATGAGTGGACCCTCTCCCGTTTGTTGTTCCATCGCAAAGCAAGCCTCGGTGAACCTATGTAAGTGAAGCTATTCATTCTCCGGACAGAGGGCGCCTTTTGGACTAGGGTCACTGACCCCCACGACAGAAACCCGGCGGGAATAATCACTATACGAGAGAGACGGCGTAGGGGGTGGGGGGCTGGGAAGGTGTGGGGGAGGCGGGAAGTGTGGGGGCGGGGGGGGGGATCTAAGGAAAGGTGTTTGGGGTTAGTGGGACTGAGGAGAGGTGGGTGGGGGGGGGGGTTAGCTAAAGTACCACTGACGACAGGTGGACTATGACATTGATGGACTGAAGGAGCGAATGGACAGAAGTCAGGAACAGCGGGAACAGACCTTTTCAAGACAAAGGATGGCATTGATTTTAAAATTATAACACCAGAATATTTATATAAATAATAGAGTTCTATTTACCTATACGACACATCTCGATCCCTCAGTAATAACAACAGCTACATAGCATTGCTTGACTCAAGTTTATCCATCAAATGGCGACGGGCTTAATGTCGACAAAGACCGGTCGTTGCCGACGTCGCGACACTGACGAATGACATGGTCCATGGCTATTTCTTCTCGGATGACAGTCCAGGGCAACGTCACAGGGAGACAGAGGATCAAAGGGTTTCCCGAAATGGTTCTCACGCAAACACCACTTAAGATCAAGAGACGCTGGTCGCCAGATGATCAGTAGGTCGCCCTGCCTGTCATCACCCCCTAATATCGCTCACCTGGGAAGTCATCATATCAGATTGAAAGTTTCCAGCACAGTTACCGTTAGTACAGATCGAGAAGCCCGTTAATCTCAGTTAATCGTCAGTCGAATCGGGTCAGTATCCTCTTTTGGAAAGAATAAAAACTTTTAAGTGTAACGGTCGGATTGTAAAGTTGTGCTTGGCATTATGGGATATATATCGATGATTAAGTTATGGCGTTTTCTTGCGTTGTGTCGCTGTTTTTCTAGTATTCATTGAATAACAATATATATATATTCGAAATACACAGCAGATCAACCATCGGATTCAATATAATCGGAATTAGCTTCTAGGAAGAACTACATATCCTGGCGGAATACCACTTAAGTTTTCAATTATATTCATACAGGTCGGATATGACGGCTTAAAACAGACCGATGTGTATTGGTAGAGAAAGGAGGGTTGAAGCTGTCATATAAGTCCCAGCCTGTCGGGGAACTAGACCTTCCGGCGCCAAAACACTTTACGCCAGCAGTCAGGACAATATGAGTAACAACCAATGTTATCTACAGTACAAGACTGAGCTTGACAGCAACAAGCGGGTCTCCTGCAATAGCCTACCATTGCAGTTTATCTCACGACACTTGTATCAGTATGCAATGATTTCGATCAGAATATTGCACACGACCATGTAGGAGGTTCTGTAAAACACGATTATCGTATTAGCTCACTAAATACGCAACCATGTATGCAATACATAGACACTTTGCGGGTTGCACTGTAGGAGGGGAAAGATAGCGAGAAGACGAAATATGGCAAGTATGAGCTCCCCCTGGCGGCAAACAA
Source organism: Arenicola marina (assembly GCA_964019135.1). Classification (NCBI taxonomy): domain Eukaryota; kingdom Metazoa; phylum Annelida; class Polychaeta; family Arenicolidae; genus Arenicola; species Arenicola marina. The sequence continues at coordinate 51,010 of CAXHSH010000395.1, forward strand.
AGGCTAATGAAGAGGAGAATGATTACCTCTCACACCGGCAACACACCGACCAATCAATCACGTGGTACTTAACTAAACACTCAGCGTGTCAAAACGCTCTCTCATTGGGTGATGAATATTGGCCATTGTGTCCCTGGCATTTTACCCAGGGTTCCTGGCGCCGGAAGTCGGAAATGAAAGGTAAACATTGGACAAAGTGTCGTAATTTGGATCAGTGGCAGCATGGAGGGGTGTTTGGGGTTGGCGGGGGAGGGGTGGAGGTGGTGTGTGTAGTCACGTCAGTAAGTTGAGTTATGTACCTTGCGGGGTTAACCCTACAAAAAAGTGAACTTTAATTTTAACATGATAATGCAATCGTTGTACTTACTTTAAAGAAGCGTTGGTGACAGAGTGAAATGAATTGGACAAGAGGAGAATGGTGTGTGGTCTCAGACCCCGAAAACATATCCATGAAGCCCTATGCTGCTGTAATTTTGACGTCATTTCCCATGGACCTTTCATACAGTAACAAGAACAGTAACAGAAAAAAAAGAGTGTTGTAAGGTAGGTTCTGCAATTCCTCCGGTGTACGGCTCGCTTTCGGGCAAAGTAAACTGTTTACTGTGGGTCTCGTAGCCTGGTGGACGGGCCGTCTGGCCAGCTGCCACGGTCAGGCATCAAGTCGGGGTGTTTACCAAGATGTCAAACAGTCTCAGGACTCCCAAGTCACCCCGAGCACGTGGTCTCATCACCATGGTTACCAAAGGTGTCGGTCTCAGCGAAATTTAATTCAGCAACACATGTTTATATCCGGGTCGTTGCTAATGGTAACGATTCGGGTCATTGACATCAATGGCGACGCTGGTTTTTCCCTTTTCGAGGTTGCTGAAGGTGCCACTCTGGGACTCGAACCCACTGCCCCGGTTTTAATAGACCGATCCAGGCTGTCAATCATTCACTGACATCCCTGTTGCTTTTATCCAATCGTGTGGTGAAAATAGGTGTTCCATGTGCGTTATGTTGGACAAACAAGTCGGTCAAACAAAGCAGCATGTCGCTTTGTTGTCAGTTTCAGAGTATTTCAAGTATTTCTCACAATATCTACCATCAGCTATGATTGTCAATTTCATACTCACGAGTAAGCAAAAAATACTCAAGCGTGGGCGTGGCTTAGTGTCGGAGCCTGGATCGGTCTATTATTGAGTGACAGTCGCCACTCAGCATGCCACGTGGCGCATGCAGATTTCACTTTATTTGTTGAAGGTGCCACACTGGGAATATAACCTACAACTCCGTTTCAAAGAAAGGAAGGAATCATTCGGGGATTGTCTCGTAACCCACGCAGTAATCGCAGATACCAGCGATTCGTTTCGGATCACTTTTCGTCCCCTAGGGGCCGCCCTATTTCTGACAACAATTTACCAAATTTCACCCTCTAATAAATCATTTCTACGGGGGCCTATCGCGCTATACAGTTGGTGAGCAGCAAGCAAGTGATTAGAGGAGCAAATTCAACAGCGAGATGACGCGGGATTCCTGCTACGGATGCCGTGAGGAGCCATGGGAGATTCCATGACTGCCATAGCTAAAGATATGATACGGAAGCTGCGAGGGGTCAAGGGAAACTCCACGGAACGATAGTTAAGAATCTGCTACGGAAGCTGTGAGATGCCAAGAGACACTCCATGGCTGACAGTTAAGAATCAATCTAGGCATATAGCGCGCTGATAGAGGCGGGAAGAAGACTGGTGGGTGGTGTGGGAAAACGTATCCCCGGGTGATTTAGGACCCCCGCCATGACCCAGGCGTGCCTGCCTCCCCACCCAGCGATGACGGGTCAAGGGTAGAGGTAGACGCGAGATGTGCGCCAAAGGACGCCAAACATTTTTTTCTGCTGGCGGCAAGCTCAATTTGTCATACCGCAGTCGCTGGGCGTTGAAGCCAGTGCAGAGAGCGCAGTGACAGGGTTGTAACTTTCCCCAGAAACTTAAGCCTCCCAAAGAATAGGGAGGATAGAAATATATACAGCTTGATGAAGTCTTGATGGAGAGTCAGCGATGTTGACAAATCACGCAGCAAAGTCATATGAATTGAGCAGTTCTAAATGTCTTTGCTTTTCTTGCTACCAAATCTGCAGTAATCATCACATTTAAGGTTATTTCATCGGCAGACAGAGTAATGGAGGGAAAGTAGAGCCGGATACGTCCATCTCACCGCTTAAACTATTTGCTATATTTAAACCGTCTCTGACGGCACAGTGTCGAATTACGTCTGCATGTGTGCGCTGGGAACTAGACAAATAAGGAGATAGATATATTAAATCATGACATATGACCGATATTTTATCTTCCTCGACATGTGGGGCTGAGCCCCGACAGTCACCAACGTGGCTCTGTGTTCTGATTGGCCAAGGTTGTAACGCTACCCAGCCAATGACGAACGAGATAAGAAAGCGAAACGTCTTAGACAGATTACGAGTCTGTTTTTCCCTTGAGCAAATCTCTTTCATCGAAAAACTTGCGATAAGGGAGACAGAGATAGTGAGGGAGCGAGAGTCAGAGAGGGAGAGAGGGGGTAGAATGAGGATCCTCTAATCCGTCTAATTCTCTTCATTTTTTTCTCCCTCTCAGCTTACCCGCTCGCTTAGCTTTCCTCGCCGTGGTCTGTTGGCAATCACTGACGTAAGCCGAGGCTGTAACTCAAAGCCCAAGGTCAAGGTCAAGGCTTCTCACAGGAACAGGAACAAAAAATTAACCCCCCACCTACCCCCCTTAAAAACTGTGAAAAATGACACGGGGAGACACGCCTTCCATCACAGCCTGTCACTGACCTATGGTGACCTGCTTCACGAGCCGCTAGGGAGAGGTAACCCTCACCACTACACATTGATGTGAGCCACTCCCTCCCATATCACACAGTCATAATCCATATATCATGCAGCCATTTGACTTCATGGCTTCCTCCATAGGAGTCCAAATACCAAGAGAAGCATGTTGTGAATAGATAACGTTGACTTTAAGCACGAAGGCATGCAGGCCGGACCTTTTTTTTCTCAAAGATGGCCGACACCGAACGAAACCTAAAAACTCTCTCTTTAACAGAGACGCAAAGGAATGTGTCAAGTATCAATATTATAGCTCTGTCGCCAACCTGTCGGTATCTGAAGACCTCTCACCTCCAAGCTATAACCTGTCATCCTCGACCCCCGTCCATACCCCGCCCTGCCCGGGAAACCTTATAAGCGAGCCTCTGCTCCGCCCGCCAGGTGGCCAGTAAGACGGAAGTGCGACATCGATAGAAGCGGAGCGTAACGTAGAGGAGAAAAGTAACCGAGCAACGATTCACGTTGCATCTACACCCGATATCCGTATTTTAGCATATCTTCCAGAGATGAGATTGAAGATATATGAACAGACACCCCATTGTTGGCCTAAGTCTGCCTGGTATTCAACAAGTGGATGGGTGAATTTACATTTTATGCCACCTTTGTGTACACATGGGCCAAACCGCTTCAAGGTATCCCTGCGGCGAGGAGATAAAGGATGGAGCAGTGTCAAGGGCAGCAACAACTGGTCTGAAGTCGAGAACGCCATCTCTCGTATTCAATATAAGCGGGGAACCTGTCTGATCATAGGAAAGCCGGCAATACACGTCTTTTCATGGAATATATCACGAAATAAACATTTGTGCCTGTGTAACTTGTAATGGACTATAACATGAAATATACAGCCTTTTTGGGTTGTTCGTCTATAATTATAGGATAGATTTTTAGTTAAAAAAACGCCTTTGACTTGTGTTAAACAGCACCAGCTTTTGCTGAAATTATAACCCAGCTTGTACCAGTCTATCAAAACTTACTTGAAAACTTAAAAATTAAAAACTGACGCAAAGAGCCGAAGATAACAGACAAGGTAAGACAAAACCAAATGGTGCTTCAGATCCAAACGAGCGATGACACAGTTATTGTATCCCGACAGTCGCTACTCTCCTCATACGGCCTCATGGCAAGCAAAACTCTGGGCGATAATACACAATTTGTAATAAAAAAAGGGGGCAAAGCCCAGCGATGCCGATGAAATATTTATGCCCCGTATACGTGGTAGACGCGTTTCCATGGTAACAACCGGAGATCCAGGAGAGTCGCAAGCCGATATCCAGCCATCAGGATCACTAAGTGCCTCCATCAGATGGGAACCACTCCCCTACCGGTCGCCATTTTGGCTGTAAACACTTCCCCGCCATTACCATAAAGACTCGGTGATAAATCAACAGCTCCCTCGATAGACATGTACACAGTTTTTATGTTCACGTCACGTTAAATAGAGGCATTAACGCCGGTTATATCCGCCAGATTGCCGCCCCAAACTGGGCAGTAAAATGCGGGAATGTTTACCCCAGTCTGGAGCCATCATTAGCTTTGACCCGTGCAAACTTTGATGACTAAACACCGCAACGAGCTTTATAACCCGCACGCTTTATTTCGGTAACGCGATCACATAAGCAAAGAGTAACAAACAATCAGGGTGGTAAGTATCACGATTTATCGTCATCCCGCAGTAAACCACGAATTCCCGACGAGGGAGTTCAGGTTTCCTTGCAGATTTAGTTAACCTTGTTTGGGCAGGAGTGGGGGGAATAGTGGTATTCACGAAATTAATCGCGCGGAACAATAATTCGTAACTTACACAATACGCCAACGCCTATCTTATAACAAGAAATGTAGCTAAATGGAGGGACAGGTGTTCAAGGCCACTATTGTGCACACATAGTCTAACGGCGGATTTTTTTTCGCTACGAAAGTTTAAGGAGACAAAGGAAATGAGCGTCTGTAACTGTTACCGCAACTTTACGGTTTACGCTTTCTGTTGTGAAGGTCTCCCTCCCTCTTATAGGGGAAACCGCCGCGATAAATCTGTCCCATATCGGCTGGAACTAAAAGCCGGAGAAGTAAGAGGCGACCCCGGAGATAACAAAGGCCGCCATGTTAACTGCTCCCAACGCTAAAAGCCCCAGAAAGATTAAAGCCTCGGAGTCGACATCACAGAGAGCCCCGGGGCCGTAATGAAGTGAGGGGTCACGTGATGGGAGCCACTTCCGGTCTCATCGACTGTCTGGCTGATAAGGAAATTGATGAGGGTCCGGGCGGGGAAACAATCCCGGAGAGAAAAACGTGTCAGTTGGAAGTTAGCGGAGAGAAAGGGAAGAGGAAGGGATTTCAGGGGAGGGTATGGAGGGGAGTGGGGGGGGGGATATATGCATACAAAAGATACCATGGAACCAAAACCCTTGGAAGTCAGCGATCTGAAGAGAAATTGAAAGAAGACGGATGAAAAGAGAGAAGTGAATAAAAAAATTGTAGGGAAGGATGGGGCATGGATGGAAGGGATATCATTTTTAGAAGTGTGGTTAGGGAAGGTTATCTCTTCTAAGTGATATTTTTTTTCCGACAACAGTTTTCTACATTACATAATTTCCCTTGATGAATGAAGGTTGTCCCAACACGTTTTGCGCAACGCAAAAATAAATAAAAAAAAGAAGAATAACGGGAGCACCGCTCAGTCAACGCGCATCATTTAGGCACTGACACATGTTGGGACGTTCCTGGCATTGAATGACACGTGAACGACCACACAACAGGATGCATGGTGCCTTCCAACAGTCGTAAACTGGTGTTATACGGCGTCAAAACAGCAGAAAGACACCGCATTCTTCTAGTGACGTTCTCGCAAAAATATATGGTTGTTACGCATGCCATTAAGCCAGGTGTAGTCAGTGGCATTTTAGAGCCCAAATAATATGTTGCCGTTTCCGTCTTCCCCGGTGGTCAGGTGCAGTGAGTATTAGGGAGAGAGAGAGAGAGGGGGGCCGGGAGGGCATGGTGAGTGCGATTAGCGAGTAGCTTGTACCGCATTTACAGCTGTTTTCTTAGCAGTCAGAAGCAGGTCCAGAAGTCATTATTTAATTGGCCCCCACACCGGAGCGCGTGCCTCCAAGGCGGTAAGGCCCGCGGGCGTGGATGCCCCCGACCCCCCGGCCCGCCTCCCACCCCCCCCCCCCGCCCGCCTCCCACCCCCCGCATGCTTTCCTATCCCACTCTCATTCCTGTCTGATATGCTGGAAGCCTCACCGCTGTTTGCGGCGTTTCACCGCCGGAGGACTGATACACGAAGTGGTGTGGGGAGGAGGGAGAGGGGGTGGGGGGCCGGGGGAGGGGGACGGGGGAGGGAGAGGGTTTGCGGAACTGGGGTTGGGGAGGGGGGGGGGGGACGAGGGAGGGAGAGGGGGGCTAAAAGAAAGGCCAGTGTCTTAGGACGGAGAGCAGTTCTCTCAAACAGCCAATGTAGTCACTAAAATCTCGCCTCGCAAAATGTTAGTGTTTTAGAATGGACCTGAGGGGGATTTCTTATTTTGCTTGACACACTGTAGCCCGAGGCGATGACGTCACACATCATCATCGAGTCTTGGATGGATGATCGTCTGGCAACGTATCAAACGATTCAATCACATGGGTTACACAAATATGGGATGCCAAGCAACATCCATATGTATTCGTCTAAATGTCATCCCTTAACTTAATATCCGGTTCCACCGATAATCCCTCTAATGATTCAACCACCACCGCCTTATAGCCCTCCCCCTTCCTCTCTCACCCCTCCGCCCACCCCCCCCCCTCCCCCTCCCACCCCTCATCCCTATCACGCCGTCCCACAACCACATATATGTCACAGGAGGACCAGTAACTTAGGAGTTATTGCAGCTGGCAGCCACTGCACACTGATGAAGACGAATGACTGTGGCTCTGTAATAGGAGACCATTGTATCTCTTACACCGCGGGGGCAACCGGGAGCTTCACGGGTCACCCGCGAGGTGGCGCTCCGCGGGGCGGCGGTTCAGCCCCCGAGCAGTCCGGGGAATGCCATTGGTAATTTGCTACCACGTAGGAGGTGTGGCCAAGCCGGGAGCCTAGGAGTGGGGTGGGGGGGGGGGCGTGGAGGGGGGGGGGGGGATATGAACGTCAGATAGGTATCTGGATCCAGATTGAGATGGCGACCAAGAGACGTCGTTTACTTATAGGTCTATATGTCATCTCAACAGGTCCTGGTATCGGTTTAAAGTCGTATTGTGTGGTCTACAATAAAATGTTTTTCAAGATATCTTATTGTACTTCATTTAATTTTAAAATGAATTACACGCATAAACGTAGTAGCAATTATTGATCGCAGCTGATAATAAATCTCAGAATTACGCTGGAAATATTCAAGAAAAATTGTCCAGCTGTCGTAAACCTATTAATTCCACACATCCATCCTTGGTAGATAATCCACATTCGTCGGCCTATCGGTAGTGCGACT
>CAXHSH010000398.1:0-20415 GCA_964019135.1 Arenicola marina
ATTAGTGGGCTGACCTTCCGCCGGACAATGGTGCGGTGGCCAGTGCCTCTTGACATGGAGGGGTCAAGGGGATGGGTGGGAGGCGGGAAGGGCGAAGGAGGAGGAAGGGTGGGTGGAGGGTGGTATTTAAGGGTGGGGGTGACCACACGCCGGCTGGTGAGCGGTCCGTTGGGGGTTGCCGCCTGGCACACGACAGAAGTGGGTCCATAACTCACCTGGCGGGGACGCCACCCCGCCAAGCCACGGCCGCCCTACCACCCCGACACCCACAAAACATGCACCCCCCCCCCCCCCCCACCCCGCCATAACCCCTCACCCCGTGCTGGCGGTGGGCGGTGGGTGAGGGGTGGGCGGGGGGGCGGGGGGTCCTCCCCACTGGGTGGTGCTGTCACGAGTAATGGCCACTGGTCAGTAGCGGGGGGTAATTCGTACATGTACAGATCGTCCCCACCGCCCACCCCTTAAACCCCGCCTCCTCACCCATATACCCACAGGGGAGCCGTAAATATATTAGACTTCTTCATTCTCACCTCGGGCCACTTTAAATCTTGTGTCAATGCCAATTAAAGGTGTGGGGCTCATACACCTGCCAGGTGCGGGGGGGGGGGCTGACGGGACGATAGGTGGTGAGTTGGGGGGGGGGGGGGGGGGTAGGGCGTGGGCAAGCGGTGGGCATCGGCGATGAGATGGGTGGTGTGGGGGATGAGGGTGACCATTGGCAGCAGATTCATGGGTGGGGGTTAATGCTGGCGTCCTTTCGTCGTCATTGAGATGGCACTTTGATTGAGTGGAAGTCTCTTGATCAGTCATGGTTGAAGTTGACGGCAGGGGTAGGGTTTCATTGACAATAGGAGTCTGGGTGGGCAGGGGGCCGGGGGTGGGGGGGGGGGGGTGGGGGCAGGGGTACACCATGATGGTCAAAAAAAGCCCGAAGCACCGGTAAGAAGAGGGGGGGGGGGTCTGGGCGACAGACAGGCAAGTGGTGGCACATTGTGAAATTGCATGGTCAGTGGGGACAGGTGGGGGACGGGGAACGGGGGGGGGGGAGAGGGATATTACGGCCCATGAAGGGGCTGTTGTCAGCTGTGGGTAACTGACCGTGGGTCAGTCCAGGGTGACCGGGGGGGGGGGGAGGCCGACCGGTGGGCACAGACACGATGGCCTGGGTGGCTCACTGCCCGGGTGACAGGGGGGGGGGTCCCGGAGGACCCTCGTCACCTTGTCGACACCCTCAACACCTCTCCCCTCCAATCTCCCTCCTCACCCTCCCCCCTTCCTTGTCTCCGAGTTCATCTCCATTCTGCCCCACCACTCCACCCACCCCGATTATTCACCTCCAGAGAGCTGTCACAACCAAGTTACATGCCCGAGATGTCAGCTCATGTCAGGGATGAACCTCGTCATATGGCTATCAGCTACTTGATCAAACACAAAGCAGGAGGCCAATCTCTCACTACACACATGGCTCTCAGCTACTTGATCAAACACAAAGCAGGAGGCCAATCTCTCACTACACACATGGCTCTCAGCTACTTGATCAAACACAAAGCAGGAGGTCAATCTCTCACTACACACATGGCTCTCAGCTACTTGATCAAACACAAAGCAGGAGTTTAATCTCTCACTACACACATGGCTCTCAGCTACTTGATCAAACACAAAGCAGGAGGTCAATCTCTCACTACACACATGGCTCTCAGCTACTTGGTCAAGCACAAAGCAGGAGGTCAATCTCTCACTACACACATGGCTCTCAGCTACTTGATCAAACACAAAGCAGGAGGTCAATCTCTCACTACACACATGGCTCTCAGCTACTTGATCAAACACAAAGCAGGAGGTCAATCTCTCACTACACACATGGTTATCAGCTACTTGAACAAACACAAAGCAGGAGTTCAATCTCTCACTACACACATGGCTCTCAGCTACTTGGTCAAACACAAAGCAGGAGGTCAATCTCTCACTACACACATGGTTATCAGCTACTTGAACAAACACAAAGCAGGTGTTCAATCTCTCACTACACACATGGCTCTCAGCTACTTGATCAAACACAAAGCAGGAGGTCAATCTCTCACTACACACATGGCTCTCAGCTACTTGATCGAACACAAAGCAGGAGGTCAATCTCTCACTACACACATGGCTCTCAGCTACTTGATCAAACACAAAGCAGGAGGTCAATCTCTCACTACACACATGGCTCTCAGCTACTTGATCAAACACAAAGCAGGAGGTCAATCTCTCACTACACACATGGCTCTCAGCTACTTGGTCAAACACAAAGCAGGAGGTCAATCTCTCACTACACACATGGTTATCAGCTACTTGAACAAACACAAAGCAGGAGTTCAATCTCTCACTACACACATGGCTCTCAGCTACTTGATCAAACACAAAGCAGGAGGTCAATCTCTCACTACACACATGGCTCTCAGCTACTTGATCAAACACAAACCAGGAGGTCAATATCTCACTGCACACATGGCTCTCAGCTACTTGATCAAACACAAAGCAGTAGGTCAATCTCTCACTACACACATAGCTCTCAGCTACTTGATCAAACACAAAGCAGTAGGTCAATCTCTCACTACACACATGGCTCTCAGCTACTTAATCAAACACAAAGCAGGAGGTCAATCTCTCACTACTCACATGGTTATCAGCTACTTGATCAAACACAAAGCAGGAGGTCAATCTCTCACTACACACATGGCTCTCAGCTACTTGATCAAACACAAAGCAGGAGGTCAATCTCTCACTACTCACATGGTTATCAGCTACTTGATCAAATACAAAGCAGGAGGTCAATCTCTCACTACACACATGACTCTCAGCTACTTGGTCAAACACAAAGCAGGAGGTCAATCTCTCACTACACACATGGCTCTCAGCTACTTGATCAAACACAAAGCAGTAGGTCAATCTCTGACTACACACATGGCTCTCAGCTACTTGATCAAACACAAAGCAGGAGGTCAATCTCTCACTACACACATGGCTCTCAGCTACTTGATCAAACACAAAGCAGGAGGTCAATCTCTCACTACACACATGGGTCTCAGCTACTTGGTCAAACACAAAGCAGGAGGTCAATCTCTCACTACACACATGGTTATCAGCTACTTGAACAAACACAAAGCAGGAGTTCAATCTCTCACTACACACATGGCTCTCAGCTACTTGATCAAACACAAAGCAGGAGGTCAATCTCTCACTACACACATGGCTCTCAGCTACTTGATCAAACACAAACCAGGCGGTCAATATCTCACTACACACATGGCTCTCAGCTACTTGATCAAACACAAAGCAGTAGGTCAATCTCTCACTACACACATGGCTCTCAGCTACTTGATCAAACACAAAGCAGTAGGTCAATCTCTCACTACACACATGGCTCTCAGCTACTTAATCAAACACAAAGCAGGAGGTCAATCTCTCACTACTCACATGGTTATCAGCTACTTGATCAAACACAAAGCAGGAGGTCAATCTCTCACTACTCACATGGTTATCAGCTACTTGATCAAACACAAAGCAGGAGGTCAATCTCTTACTACACACATAGCTCTCAGCTACTTGATCAAACACAAAGCAGGAGGTCAATCTCTCACTACACACATGGCTCTCAGCTACTTGATCAAACACAAAGCAGGAGGTCAATCTCTCACTACACACATGGCGCTCAGCTACTTGATCAAACACAAAGCAGGAGTTCAATCTCTTACTACACACATGGCTCTCAGCTACTTGATCGAACACAAAGCAGGAGGTCAATCTCTCACTACACACATGGCTCTCAGCTACTTGATCAAACACAAAGTAGGAGATCAATCTCTCACTACACACATGGCTCTCAGCTACTTGATCAAACACAAAGCAGGAGGTCAATCTCTCACTACACACATGGCTCTCAGCTACTTGGTCAAACACAAAGCAGTAGGTCAATCTCTCACTACACACATGGCTCTCAACTACTTGATCAAACACAAAGCAGGAGGTCAATCCCTTACTACACACATGGCTCTCAGCTACTTGATCAAACACAAAGCAGGAGGTCAATCTCTCACTACACACATGGCTCTCAGCTACTTGATCAAACACAAAGCAAGAGGTCAATCTCTTACTACACACATGGCTCTCAGCTACTTGATCAAACACAAAGCAGGAGGTCAATCTCTCACTACACACATGGCTCTCAGCTACTTAATCAAACACAAAGCAGTAGGTCAATCTCTCACTACACACATGACTCTCAGCTACTTGATCAAACACAAAGCAGGAGGTCAATCTCTCACTACATACATGGCTCTCAGCTACTTGATCAAACACAAAGCAGGAGGTCAATCTCTCACTACACACATGGCTCTCAGCTACTTGATCAAACACAAAGCAGGAGGTCAATCTCTCACTACTCACATGGTTATCAGCTACTTGATCAAATACAAAGCAGGAGGTCAATCTCTCACTACACACATGACTCTCAGCTACTTGGTCAAACACAAAGCAGGAGGTCAATCTCTCACTACACACATGGCTCTCAGCTACTTGATCAAACACAAAGCAGTAGGTCAATCTCTCACTACACACATGGCTCTCAGCTACTTGATCAAACACAAAGCAGGAGGTCAATCTCTCACTACACACATGGCTCTCAGCTACTTGATCAAACACAAAGCAGGAGGTCAATCTCTCACTACACACATGGGTCTCAGCTACTTGGTCAAACACAAAGCAGGAGGTCAATCTCTCACTACACACATGGTTATCAGCTACTTGAACAAACACAAAGCAGGAGTTCAATCTCTCACTACACACATGGCTCTCAGCTACTTGATCAAACACAAAGCAGGAGGTCAATATCTCACTACACACATGGCTCTCAGCTACTTGATCAAACACAAAGCAGTAGGTCAATCTCTCACTACACACATGGCTCTCAGCTACTTGATCAAACACAAAGCAGTAGGTCAATCTCTCACTACACACATGGCTCTCAGCTACTTAATCAAACACAAAGCAGGAGGTCAATCTCTCACTACTCACATGGTTATCAGCTACTTGATCAAACACAAAGCAGGAGGTCAATCTCTCACTACTCACATGGTTATCAGCTACTTGATCAAACACAAAGCAGGAGGTCAATCTCTTACTACACACATAGCTCTCAGCTACTTGATCAAACACAAAGCAGGAGGTCAATCTCTCACTACACACATGGCTCTCAGCTACTTGATCAAACACAAAGCAGGAGGTCAATCTCTCACTACACACATGGCGCTCAGCTACTTGATCAAACACAAAGCAGGAGTTCAATCTCTTACTACACACATGGCTCTCAGCTACTTGATCGAACACAAAGCAGGAGGTCAATCTCTCACTATACACATGGCTCTCAGCTACTTGATCAAACACAAAGTAGGAGATCAATCTCTCACTACACACATGGCTCTCAGCTACTTGATCAAACACAAAGCAGGAGGTCAATCTCTCACTACACACATGGCTCTCAGCTACTTGATCAAACACAAAGCAGTAGGTCAATCTCTCACTACACACATGGCTCTCAACTACTTGATCAAACACAAAGCAGGAGGTCAATCCCTTACTACACACATGGCTCTCAGCTACTTGATCAAACACAAAGCAGGAGGTCAATCTCTCACTACACACATGGCTCTCAGCTACTTGATCAAACACAAAGCAAGAGGTCAATCTCTTACTACACACATGGCTCTCAGCTACTTGATCAAACACAAAGCAGGAGGTCGATCTCTCACTACACACATGGCTCTCAACTACTTGATCAAACACAAAGCAGGAGGTCAATCCCTTACTACACACATGGCTCTCAGCTACTTGATCAAACACAAAGCAGGAGGTCAATCTCTCACTACACACATGGCTCTCAGCTACTTGATCAAACACAAAGCAAGAGGTCAATCTCTTACTACACACATGGCTCTCAGCTACTTGGTCAAACACAAAGCAGTAGGTCAATCTCTCACTACACACATGGCTCTCAACTACTTGATCAAACACAAAGCAGGAGGTCAATCCCTTACTACACACATGGCTCTCAGCTACTTGATCAAACACAAAGCAGGAGGTCAATCTCTCACTACACACATGGCTCTCAGCTACTTGATCAAACACAAAGCAAGAGGTCAATCTCTTACTACACACATGGCTCTCAGCTACTTGATCAAACACAAAGCAGGAGGTCGATCTCTCACTACACACATGGCTCTCAGCTACTTAATCAAACACAAAGCAGTAGGTCAATCTCTCACTACACACATGACTCTCAGCTACTTGATCAAACACAAAGCAGGAGGTCAATCTCTCACTACACACATGGCTCTCGGCTACTTGATCAAACACAAAGCAGGAGGTCAATCTCTCACTACACACATGGCTCTCAGCTACTTGATCAAACACAAAGCAGTAGGTCAATCTCTCACTACACACATGGCTCTCAGCTACTTGATCAAACACAAAGCAGGAGGTCAATCCCTTACTACACACATGGCCCTCAGCTACTTGGTCAAACACAAAGCAGGAGTTCAATCTCTCACTACACACATGGCTCTCAGCTACTTGATCAAACACAAAGCAGGAGGTCAATCTCTCACTACACACATGGCTCTCAGCTACTTGATCAAACACAAAGCAGGAGGTCAATCTCTCACTACACACATGGCTCTCAGCTACTTGATCAAACACAAAGCAGGAGGTCAATCTCTCACTACACACATGGCTCTCAGCTACTTGATCAAACACAAAGCAGGAGGTCAATCTCTCACTACACACATGGCTCTCAGCTACTTGATCAAACACAAAGCAGGAGTTCAATCTCTCACTACACACATGGCTCTCAGCTACTTGATCAAACACAAAGCAGGAGTTCAATCTCTCACTACACACATGGCTCTCAGCTACTTGATCAAACACAAAGCAGGAGGTCAATCTCTCACTACACACATGGCTCTCAGCTACTTGATCAAACACAAAGCAGGAGGTCAATCTCTCACTACACAGATGGCTCTCAGCTACTTGATCAAACACAAAGCAGGAGGTCAATCTCTCACTACACACATGGCTCTCAGCTACTTGATCAAACACAAAGCAGGAGGTCAATCTCTTACTACACACATGGCTCTCAGCTACTTGATCAAACACAAAGCAGGAGGTCAATCTCTCACTACACACATGGCTCTCAGCTACTTGAACAAACACAAAGCAGGAGTTCAATCTCTCACTACACACATGGCTCTCAGCTACTTGATCAAACACAAAGCAGGAGGTCAATCTCTCACTACACACATGGCTCTCAGCTACTTGATCAAACACAAAGCAGGAGGTCAATCTCTCACTACACACATGGCTCTCAGCTACTTGATCAAACACAAAGCAGGAGGTCAATCTCTCACTACACACATGGCTCTCAGCTACTTGATCAAACACAAAGCAGGAGGTCAATCTCTCACTACACACATGGCTCTCAGCTACTTGATCAAACACAAAGCAGGAGGTCAATCTCTCACTACACACATGGCTCTCAGCTACTTGATCAAACACAAAGCAGGAGGTCAATCTCTCACTACACACATGGCTCTCAGCTACTTGATCAAACACAAAGCAGGAGGTCAATCTCTTACTACACACATGGCTCTCAGCTACTTGATCAAACACAAAGCAGGAGGTCAATCTCTCACTACACACATGGTTATCAGCTACTTGAACAAACACAAAGCAGGAGTTCAATCTCTCACTACACACATGGCTCTCAGCTACTTGATCAAACACAAAGCAGGAGGTCAATCTCTCACTACACACATGGCTCTCAGCTACTTGATCAAACACATAGCAGGAGGTCAATCTCTCACTACACACATGGCTCTCAGCTACTTGATCAAACACAAAGCAGGAGGTCAATCTCTCACTACACACATGGCTCTCAGCTACTTGATCAAACACAAAGCAGGAGGTCAATCTCTCACTACACACATGGTTATCAGCTACTTGAACAAACACAAAGCAGGAGTTCAATCTCTCACTACACACATGGCTCTCAGCTACTTGATCAAACACAAAGCAGGAGGTCAATCTCTGACTACACACATGGCTCTCAGCTACTTGATCAAACACAAAGCAGGAGGTCAATCTCTCACTACACACATGGCTCTCAGCTACTTGATCAAACACAAAGCAGGAGGTCAATCTCTTACTACACACATGGCTCTCAGCTACTTGATCGAACACAAAGCAGGAGGTCAATCTCTCACTACACACATGGCTCTCAGCTACTTGATCAAACACAGAGTAGGAGGTCAATCTCTCACTACACACATGGCTCTCAGCTACTTGATCAAACACAAAGCAGGAGATCAATCTCTCACTACACACATGGCTCTCAGCTACTTGGTCAAACACAAAGCAGTAGGTCAATCTCTCACTACACACATGGCTCTCAGCTACTTAATCAAACACAAAGCAGGAGGTCAATCTCTCACTACACACATGGTTATCAGCTACTTGATCAAACACAAACCAGGAGGTCAATCTCTCACTACACACATGGCTCTCAGCTACTTGATCAAACACAAAGCAGGAGGTCAATCTCTCACTACACACATGGCTCTCAGCTACTTGATCAAACACAAAGCAGGAGGTCAATATCTTACTACACACATGGCTCTCAGCTACTTGATCGAACACAAAGCAGGAGGTCAATCTCTCACTACACACATGGCTCTCAGCTACTTGATCAAACACAGAGTAGGAGGTCAATCTCTCACTACACACATGGCTCTCAGCTACTTGATCAAACACAAAGCAGGAGGTCAATCTCTCACTACACACATGGCTCTCAGCTACTTGGTCAAACACAAAGCAGTAGGTCAATCTCTTACTACACACATGGCTCTCAGCTACTTGATCAAACACAAAGCAGGAGGCCAATCTCTCACTACACACATGGCTCTCAGCTACTTAATCAGACACAAAGCAGTAGGTCAATCTCTCACTACACACATGGCTCTCAGCTACTTGGTCAAACACAAAGCAGGAGGTCAATCTCTCACTACACACATGGCTCTCAGCTACTTGGTCAAACACAAAGCAGTAGGTCAATGTCTCACTACACACATGGCTCTCAGCTACTTGGTCAAACACAAAGCAGGAGGTCAATCTCTGACTACACACATGGCTCTCAGCTACTTGATCAAACACAAACCAGGAGGTCAATCTCTCACTACACACATGGCTCTCAGCTACTTGGTCAAACACAAAGCAGGAGGTCAATCTCTGACTACACACATGGCTCTCAGCTACTTGATCAAACACAAACCAGGAGGTCAATCTCTCACTACACACATGGCTCTCAGCTACTTGGTCAAACACAAAGCAGGAGGTCAATCTCTCACTACACACATGACTATCAGCTACTTGATCAAACACAAAGCAGTAGGTCAATCTCTCACTACACACATGGCTCTCAGCTACTTGGTCAAACACAAAGCAGGAGGTCAATATCTCACTACACACATGGCTCTCAGCTACTTGATCAAACACAAAGCAGGAGGCCAATCTCTCACTACACACATGGCTCTCAGCTACTTGATCAAACACAAAGCAGGAGGTCAATCTCTTACTACACACATGGCTCTCAGCTACTTGATCAAACACAAAGCAGGAGGTCAATCTCTTACTACACACATGGTTATCAGCTACTTGATCAAACACAAAGCAGGAGGTCAATCTCTCACTACACACATGGCTCTCAGCTACTTGATCAAACACAAAGCAGGAGGTCAATCTCTTACTACACACATGGCTCTCAGCTACTTGATCAAACACAAAGCAGGAGGTCAATCTCTCACTACACACATGGCTCTCAGCTACTTGATCAAACACAAAGCAGGAGTTCAATCTCTCACTACACACATGGCTCTCAGCTACTTGATCAAACACAAAGCAGGAGGTCAATCTCTCACTACACACATGGCTCTCAGCTACTTGATCAAACACAAAGCAGGAGGTCAATCTCTCACTACACAGATGGCTCTCAGCTACTTGATCAAACACAAAGCAGGAGGTCAATCTCTCACTACACACATGGCTCTCAGCTACTTGATCAAACACAAAGCAGGAGGTCAATCTCTTACTACACACATGGCTCTCAGCTACTTGATCAAACACAAAGCAGGAGGTCAATCTCTCACTACACACATGGCTCTCAGCTACTTGAACAAACACAAAGCAGGAGTTCAATCTCTCACTACACACATGGCTCTCAGCTACTTGATCAAACACAAAGCAGGAGGTCAATCTCTCACTACACACATGGCTCTCAGCTACTTGATCAAACACAAAGCAGGAGGTCAATCTCTCACTACACACATGGCTCTCAGCTACTTGATCAAACACAAAGCAGGAGGTCAATCTCTCACTACACACATGGCTCTCAGCTACTTGATCAAACACAAAGCAGGCGGTCAATCTCTCACTACACACATGGCTCTCAGCTACTTGATCAAACACAAAGCAGGAGGTCAATCTCTCACTACACACATGGCTCTCAGCTACTTGATCAAACACAAAGCAGGAGGTCAATCTCTCACTACACACATGGCTCTCAGCTACTTGATCAAACACAAAGCAGGAGGTCAATCTCTTACTACACACATGGCTCTCAGCTACTTGATCAAACACAAAGCAGGAGGTCAATCTCTCACTACACACATGGTTATCAGCTACTTGAACAAACACAAAGCAGGAGTTCAATCTCTCACTACACACATGGCTCTCAGCTACTTGATCAAACACAAAGCAGGAGGTCAATCTCTCACTACACACATGGCTCTCAGCTACTTGATCAAACACAAAGCAGGAGGTCAATCTCTCACTACACACATGGCTCTCAGCTACTTGATCAAACACAAAGCAGGAGGTCAATCTCTCACTACACACATGGCTCTCAGCTACTTGATCAAACACAAAGCAGGAGGTCAATCTCTCACTACACACATGGTTATCAGCTACTTGAACAAACACAAAGCAGGAGTTCAATCTCTCACTACACACATGGCTCTCAGCTACTTGATCAAACACAAAGCAGGAGGTCAATCTCTGACTACACACATGGCTCTCAGCTACTTGATCAAACACAAAGCAGGAGGTCAATCTCTCACTACACACATGGCTCTCAGCTACTTGATCAAACACAAAGCAGGAGGTCAATCTCTTACTACACACATGGCTCTCAGCTACTTGATCGAACACAAAGCAGGAGGTCAATCTCTCACTACACACATGGCTCTCAGCTACTTGATCAAACACAGAGTAGGAGGTCAATCTCTCACTACACACATGGCTCTCAGCTACTTGATCAAACACAAAGCAGGAGATCAATCTCTCACTACACACATAGCTCTCAGCTACTTGGTCAAACACAAAGCAGTAGGTCAATCTCTCACTACACACATGGCTCTCAGCTACTTAATCAAACACAAAGCAGGAGGTCAATCTCTCACTACACACATGGTTATCAGCTACTTGATCAAACACAAACCAGGAGGTCAATCTCTCACTACACACATGGCTCTCAGCTACTTGATCAAACACAAAGCAGGAGGTCAATCTCTCACTACACACATGGCTCTCAGCTACTTGATCAAACACAAAGCAGGAGGTCAATATCTTACTACACACATGGCTCTCAGCTACTTGATCGAACACAAAGCAGGAGGTCAATCTCTCACTACACACATGGCTCTCAGCTACTTGATCAAACACAGAGTAGGAGGTCAATCTCTCACTACACACATGGCTCTCAGCTACTTGATCAAACACAAAGCAGGAGGTCAATCTCTCACTACACACATGGCTCTCAGCTACTTGGTCAAACACAAAGCAGTAGGTCAATCTCTCACTACACACATGGCTCTCAGCTACTTGATCAAACACAAAGCAGGAGGCCAATCTCTCACTACACACATGGCTCTCAGCTACTTAATCAGACACAAAGCAGTAGGTCAATCTCTCACTACACACATGGCTCTCAGCTACTTGGTCAAACACAAAGCAGGAGGTCAATCTCTCACTACACACATGGCTCTCAGCTACTTGGTCAAACACAAAGCAGTAGGTCAATGTCTCACTACACACATGGCTCTCAGCTACTTGGTCAAACACAAAGCAGGAGGTCAATCTCTGACTACACACATGGCTCTCAGCTACTTGATCAAACACAAACCAGGAGGTCAATCTCTCACTACACACATGGCTCTCAGCTACTTGGTCAAACACAAAGCAGGAGGTCAATCTCTGACTACACACATGGCTCTCAGCTACTTGATCAAACACAAACCAGGAGGTCAATCTCTCACTACACACATGGCTCTCAGCTACTTGGTCAAACACAAAGCAGGAGGTCAATCTCTCACTACACACATGACTCTCAGCTACTTGATCAAACACAAAGCAGTAGGTCAATTTCTCACTACACACATGGCTCTCAGCTACTTGGTCAAACACAAAGCAGGAGGTCAATATCTCACTACACACATGGCTCTCAGCTACTTGATCAAACACAAAGCAGGAGGCCAATCTCTCACTACACACATGGCTCTCAGCTACTTGATCAAACACAAAGCAGGAGGTCAATCTCTTACTACACACATGGCTCTCAGCTACTTGATCAAACACAAAGCAGGAGGTCAATCTCTTACTACACACATGGTTATCAGCTACTTGATCAAACACAAAGCAGGAGGTCAATCTCTCACTACACACATGGCTCTCAGCTACTTGATCAAACACAAAGCAGGAGGTCAATCTCTTACTACACACATGGCTCTCAGCTACTTGATCAAACACAAAGCAGGAGGTCAATCTCTCACTACACACATGGCTCTCAGCTACTTGATCAAACACAAAGCAGGAGTTCAATCTCTCACTACACACATGGCTCTCAGCTACTTGATCAAACACAAAGCAGGAGGTCAATCTCTCACTACACACATGGCTCTCAGCTACTTGATCAAACACAAAGCAGGAGGTCAATCTCTCACTACACACATGACTCTCAGCTACTTGATCAAACACAAAGCAGGAGTTCAATCTCTCACTACACACATGGCTCTCAGCTACTTGATTAAACACAAAGCAGGAGGTCAATCTCTCACTACACACATGGCTCTCAGCTACTTGATCAAACACAAAGCAGGAGGTCAATCTCTCACTACACACATGGCTCTCAGCTACTTGATCAAACACAAAGCAGGAGTTCAATCTCTCACTACACACATGGCTCTCAGCTACTTGATCAAACACAAACCAGGAGGTCAATCTCTCACTACACACATGGCTCTCAGCTACTTGATCAAACACAAAGCAGGAGGTCAATCTCTCACTACACACATGACTCTCAGCTACTTGATCAAACACAAAGCAGGAGGTCAATCTCTCACTACACACCTGGCTCTCAGCTACTTGATCAAACACAATGCAGGAGTTCAATCTCTTACTACACACATGGCTCTCAGCTACTTGATCAAACACAAAGCAGGAGTTCAATCTCTCACTACACACATGGCTCTCAGCTACTTGATCAAACACAAAGCAGGAGGTCAATCTCTGACTACACACATGGCTCTCAGCTACTTGATCAAACACAAAGCAGGAGGTCAATCTCTCACTACACACATGACTCTCAGCTACTTGATCAAACACAAAGCAGGAGGTCAATCTCTCACTACACACCTGGCTCTCAGCTACTTGATCAAACACAATGCAGGAGGTCAATCTCTCACTACACACATGGCTCTCAGGTACTTGGTCAAACACAAAGCAGGAGGTCAACCTCTAATTACTACGAAGCTAGGCAATATACCGATCCACACTCAGACACCAAGCCCCGCCCACGCATGAGTCATTTTGGTTTAGTCGTGAGTATGAAATTGACAATCATAGCTGATGGTACATACAATTGAGAAGTACTCCTCTCTGAAACTGGCAACAAAGTGACTAGTTGTCCGACTTGTTTGTCCGACCTAACGCACGTGGAAGACCTTTTTTCACTCCAGGATTGGGTAGAAGCAACGGTGACGTCTGTGAGAGCCCAAAACGTCCGACTGCCCAAAACATCCTATATAACTAACAATAAACGAACAGTTACATTTGACGTTTCAATCATTCACAATCTGGCGATATGAAACCGCGATACCCTCGTTTTGTATCTCTTAGATAGTAATGTACGAACAACACCCAGGAAAATCTCGAAGGGGGGGGGGGGCGGTAACAAGGCACGGAAAAATAGGCGTCAGGCATAGTCACAGGCAGTATTCTCTTAATTGGTATCTTTGCCCTTGATGGAACTTGTCACAACCTCCGGCCGTAGATCTATCAATTAAAACAATAGTCATGCGAGGTTGGGACCACCTTAAGGACATGGACAAACTCTGGTCATGGTTCTTGTGATATATTTATTCGTTGATGCTCGAGTTGTATCTAACTGTGCATTATGTTGTAGGTGTCAAAGTCCTGATATTGGCCCGTTTTGGGCAGTCGGACGTTTTGGGCTCTCACAGATGTTACAGTGAATGATTGACAGCCTGGATCGGCCTATTGTTGCAACAACCCCATGTCTCTTGATTCCCTTCTATTTATAGACTACTAACCCGTATGTCACATCACAATAGTCACTACTAATGTTTTTAATCTACATTGGCATGCATCGTTTTTTTGCGGGAAGTTCAGTTATTTGCACAAATGCGGCACGTTCTTACAAATCTTAATTGATACCGCAGTCGTGCTGGATACAACTGTTACAAATGCAGCTGCAATACGGTCAAACCATCAAACGGAAAAACTAATCCCTGACATAGTCTATACGCATGGCACTAGAGTGTATCGGTCACATTACGTGTATATTCAACAGCGGGAATGCGGGAAAAACTGTCATCGGGCGTGATAGTCTATGCTCGTCAGGGTGGGAAGCGCACACCTACATCATAAAACAGGTGCTTTTCTTTCTCGGGACTATTGTCATGGAAGCCGGTTGGCATTAACCTCTGAATTCGCGTGTCTCAGTGCGACCGTGTCGGGGCGTTTATTACGGGGACGTCACGGCCCATTATAATTATTTATTAAAGACCCTCGGTGAAATAGATAATATCAAATACCGATCATTGGACACCGTGTTAACCCGCGTTAGATGTCACGCACATTGCCATTTAGGCCGAGGTGGACGCAACGCTACTGTCTTAGTGGTAAGATCTGAGCTCCAAACTCCATCCCTTCCCTCCCCCCGCCACCCTCATCCTTATCGAATGCTGAGAGCTTCTTTTCGCGCGCTTTTTATGCATTTTTTTGGCGCCCTTTTGTTCTTCGCGCTCGTTTCTCTAGTGTGTGGTCTCGCGCTGTCTCGTTTCTCTAGTGTGGAGTCTCGCGCTGTCTCGTTTCTCTAGTGTGGGGTCGCGCTGTCTCGTTTCTCTATTGTGGGGTCTCGCGCTGTCTCGTTTCTCTAGTGTGGGGTCTCGCGCTGTCTCGTTCTCTAGTGTGGGGTCTCGCGCTGTCTCGTTTCTCTAGTGTGGGGTCTCGTGCTGTCTCGTTTTTCTAGTGTGGGGTCTCGCGCTGTCTCGTTTCTCTAGTGTGGGGTCTCGCGCTGTCTCGTTTCTCTAGTGTGGGGTCTCGCGCTGTCTCGTTTCTCTAGTGTGGAGTCTCGCGCTGTCTCGTTTCTCTAGTGTGGGGTCGCGCTGTCTCGTTTCTCTATTGTGGGGTCTCGCGCTGTCTCGTTTCTCTAGTGTGGGGTCTCGCGCTGTCTCGTTTCTCTAGTGTGGGGTCTCGCGCTGTCTCGTTTCTCTAGGGTGGAGTCTCGCGCTGTCTCGTTTCTCTAGTGTGGGGTCGCGCAGTCTCGTTTCTCTATTGTGGGGTCTCGCGCTGTCTCGTTTCTCTAGTGTGGGGTCTCGCGCTGTCTCGTTTCTCTAGTGTGGGGTCTCGCGCTGTCTCGTTTCTCTAGGGTGGAGTCTCGCGCTGTCTCGTTTCTCTAGTGTGGAGTCTCGCGCTGTCTCGTTTCTCTAGTGTGGAGTCTCGCGCTGTCTCGTTTCTCTATTGTGGGGTCTCGCGCTGTCTCGTTTCTCTATTGTGGGGTCTCGCGCTGTCTCGTTTCTCTAGTGTGGAGTCTCGCGCTGTCTCGTTTCTCTAGTGTGAGGTCTCGCGCTGTCTCGTTTCTTTGTTGTGGGGTCTCGCGCTGTCTCGTTTCGCTAGTGTGGGGTCTCGCGCTGTCTCATTTATTTGTTGTGGGGTCTCGCGCTGTCTCGTTTCTCTAGTGTGGGGTCTAAGGTGGCGCACCCCCCGGGGGAAGGGGGGTACTGGGCTGGGCTGGGGGGGGGGGAGGGTTCCGCGGTAAAGGCCCCTCTTTTTCACCGCCAAAATTCGCTCGGAAGGGCTACTTATTCGCGGCATCCCGTTCTATAAACGAACATTTTCAGAGAACCCCCCCCCCCAGCCCCGATCGCGAGTTTTAAAATATCTGCTCTATAGGGCTATCTTTTTCATCACAAATACCCCCTCTTTCATCAAGGCACCGGCGGAAACCCCACCACCAGATTGGTACAAGATCCCCCCCCCCCCCCACCCCCGGGAGCGCACCGGATCGGTGATCGTAGGATTACGCGTTCAATCCCTGAGATATACCCACAATTACCCGTTTACGGAAAAAAAGATGTGGTTCTCTCCAAGATGCTCAGAATGTAACGGAACGTCTTCGATCTTAATCTGTGACTCAGAACGGAACATTATGCGGCACAGCTGTTGCGCACGTCTACATTTTGCTGTAATAACACCTTTAATTGCTGGATTGTTGTGTTAATTAAATGTCCAATAATCCGGTAGGTGGCGCTATGACGTGCTACCCGCCTGTTCGTGTCCGGGGAAGACGTGGCTGGGTGCTGGCTGCCCGTGCCTACCACCGCTTCCCGCCAGGTAGCCGTGCCATGTATTTATAATGGCGACAGGGCACCGCCGCCGCCGCCCACCACCGCGGCTGGTGGGGATCACTTATTTAAGACTCAAATAAAACCGGTCTCATCGCCTATCAGGTTACGTGAATAATGAAAACCCGACCACGATGCGCGCTTTTTGTGAATGGAGGGGTGATAAATAAAGCCGGAGAGGGTGGTTGTGGGGGGCGGGGGGGGGGGTTGCGAGTAAGGGAAGAGATTGAGGAGTGAAGTTTCAAACAACGGGCTGAGTTGAGATAGGAGCGGGTTTGGTATTGGGTGTGTGGGGTGGGGAAAAAAACAGGTTAGATGGGGTGATAGGGGGGGGGGGGGAGTCTCGGGGGCTGAGAGGGTCAGATCGAAGACGGTAAGTGTGATTTCCGCCCACTGTCACGACCATGATCCCCGATTGATGGAGCACGTTTGGATCTGTCGCACATTAGCAAATGATGACGGGGGAAGCGTTTAAGCTGCTTCAACCCCCGCAAGGTCAACTTTGATTGTCGCCCGCTGTTATCTATATATAATTTAATATATTTATATAGATATATACTACATACGCCTCGCCAGCTCCCCCAAGCGGCCAACACACACACTATACAATACGTTCAATACGCGTATCTTCATCGTCTTTAAACTCCGAAAGCCAAACTTTTCAAGCGTTACCAGCACGTAACTGTAATTAACAAGGGTTCATAACAGTTAACCTTTATTTTGCAGTTCACGTTGATGTATTTATTTACCCACATTTTCGATTTTAAAAGGCCTACTGGCATGTTGTCGAGTGGCTGATGAATATGTGTACTAAACATGTGTAACCAACACCACATGCACCCTCAAGGCTACATTTACATTGCAATGTCATCGTATTCATAAGCACGAGATAATGGAGATGGGTGGGGGGGGGGGGGGGTGGAGGGGGGGGGGGGCGAAGGGCGGGCCGGAGATAAGCTTCCTAACCTTCAGAATGATTTACTCGCGTTATGAGGACCGTCGGATATTTCCAGTTATTAACTTCTACATTTAATTTTGAAAAGGAACTTTCGCTTTTGACCCACAAATGACTGTTTTTCATTTAACCATGATGCGTTTAATATAACCCCCCCCCCCAACCCCTCTCCCCATCTTCCCGAGATTTTCTACATCTGCAGTGCGACGGAGACACCCGATCGCCAACACCTATACACATAAAGAAGCCATGTCTTTCTTCGCACAGAATATTGAGCGACTCCAGGAGACATGGCTCCTCTCTGCCGTAACCCTTCCCATTGTCACAATAAGAACTACACAAGCCTCATACATAAACCAACCAGTGACCAAATCTGCAATTAGATCTACCCATTCCCATAGGGGTAACTAGGTGTAATCATACACACACTGTAAGCACACACTGATAATTTATTCTAAGGTAACGTTGGGCAATAATGAAACAAATAAGCAATCTTGGGGGCCCGGACCCCTGGACAGCGCCCTTGGGGTCCCAGACCCCTGGACACCGCCCTTGGGGGCCCAGACCCCTGAACAGCGCCCTTGGGGCCCAGACCATTGGACACCGCCCTTGGGGGCCCGGACCCCTGGACAGCGCCCTTAGGGGCCCAGACCATTGGACACCGCCCTTGGGGGCCCGAACCCTGGATACCGCCCTTGGGGGCCCAGACCCCTGGACAGCGCCCTTGGGGGCCCTGACCCCTAGATACCGCCCTTGGGGGCCCTGACCCCTGGACACCACCCTTGGGGGTCCAGACCCCTGGACACCACCCTTGGAGGCCCAGACCCCTGGACACCGCCCTTGGGGGCCCAGACCCCTGGACAGCGCCCTTGGGGCCCTGACCCCTAGATACCGCCCTTGGGGGCCCTGACCCCTGGACACCACCCTTGGGGGTCCAGACCCCTGGACACCACCCTTGGAGGCCCAGACCCCTGGACACCGCCCTTGGGGGCCCAGACCCCTGGACACCGCCCTTGGAGGCCCTCGCCTCCCCTCCCCTCCCCCTCCCCTCCCCTCGCCCTCCATTGGGGACCCGGACCCCAGCACACCGCCCTTGCGGCCCAGACCCTTGGTGGAACAGTCGATTTCCCTTTCCAGAAGACGAAGAGACCATTGCGGTCGTCGTTTTTGGCTCTTTGCATTGGAGACCTAAGTAAAGAGGCAGCACTTCTCAAACAACATTACGAATGCAGTGATACTTGCCAGGGCCAAAAAATAACAACAACGGGTTTCCTATCATCATTTGCAGCACGTGACAACCCAATGACCCCCTCCCCCCCCCCCCACACACACTTCCTGCCCCACCGACGCCCCCTCTCCCTCCCCGCCCCCTGCCCCCCTCCCCCACTCCTCCCCCAAAAGACTGCTATTGGCATAATGGCCACGACAATCTCAATCCATTCCTTTTGAGAGGTACCAATGTTCGCCATATGAGCGGAGTTATCCCACCAATTGATCACGTCACTTCTCGACAATGATAAATAGCTTAAGAAAAAGGTTCATTGAAAAGAATAATATTAATTTTGAAAAAAAAGGGGGGGAGGGGGGGGGATAACTCATTTTTCCAGATGGAAGCCTGGAAGCTACTTGTGAGAGAGATTTTCCGCGAAAAGATGACAGCTTCACCAGGAGCCAACAGCTGTAGTGGCGTCGTCCACACACCCCGAAGAAGCGTCTCTCCTACCTCCCTACCCCCTACCTCCCTACCCCCTACCCCCCCCCCCCCCAACACACCCTACCCCGCTTCTCCCGCCACCCTGTCTACGTGATAAGCATTAAGGTCTCACACACTAAACAAAAAGCGAGAACCTGAAAACGTAACATTCGGTGTCAAGCTATCTGATCGCAATAGTTCTGCAAGTCTATGTATTCTCCCACGCATCGCAAGGTCGGACAGGGGTTTACCTGGTTTGAGTTTCTTTGGGGTTTTTTTTTTTTTTTTTTTTTTTACGCGATTTAAATAATTTGGTTCTTTATTTTTTAATCGATTTTTAAAAGGCTGTTTTAGTCCCTGAGAGGCAGTGGGCCAATGATGATGGCCACCGCGGTGTGGGAACAAGTGGGGAGAGCGAGTGAAATTATGAGAGATACCTCAGGGGCAGAGGAGAATGGGAGGGGATGGGGTGGGGTTGAGGCGGCAGGGGGAGGGGGGTGGCAAGGTGGAGGGGGCTGTATAACGAGAAAACACGGGAAGGGAGGCGAAGGGAGGTGAGGGGAGGGGAAGGGAGGGGAGGGGAGGGGAGGCGATGGAATGGGGGCGGGGGCGCGAGGGGAGGGGAGGGGAGAAGAGGGGAGGGGAGGGGAGGGGAGGCGAGGGGAGGAGAGGGGAGGTGTTTTGAGGTGAGCTTGGGGTTTATCTGGCCATATGGCTGGCTGGAGTGCATGGCTCCCTTTGACTACTCAACCACGGCCTTT
>CAXHSH010000405.1:0-28184 GCA_964019135.1 Arenicola marina
ATAACAGGAAATATTATAAACTAAAAATATCAGGACTTTTGGCCAATTTTTTTTCATCCCCGAAATTTTGTAAGTGACAATGCTGAATTTCCATAGGGGGTTCAGGTAGGACGGTTGAAGCGCACATTGCAAAAAAACTAGCCTGAAAACATATCAATATTATTGTATTATTCTTGTAAGTATATAACAAAGTACTCCTTGTGCAGAAATCAGGATGTTTTACCGTCTTGTTTATTTTACAATAAAAAATAAGTGAAAATATCTGAAACTCCCATAGGCCACCATGTTAAAGTGTAATAGGGGGGTGGGGTGCTTCCACCTCACCTTTTGGAAAAAAAATTGAAATGTTGCATACTACCTTAACATTCCATAATTTTTCACCTGATCTCGCTGAATAAACACCAAGTAGATACTATAGCTAACCACACTTATTAATAATGTTTCAACCCTTTCCTTGCTATATGTTAATATTTTACCTAAAGACACATTGATTCCGGTTGACACTTCGACCGCATTCCAAGTTTTCCGTGCCAATGTACAATTGTATAACATATGAGGGATATCATGAATCATACCACATATTAGACACCGATCTAAGTCAAGTTTTAAAATTTTTCAAACATGGTAATATATTATTAAGAACTTTATAGTTAAACTGCGCAAGTTTGCGATCAGGTATCTCTAACTTTTTTCACGCATACCATTTCAATATTGAAATCAGTTTTGTCAAACAAGTCTAAAATTCGAAGCCTAACGTTTTAAATTTTTTGCTTTATCAATGCTTCATAGTAATGCCTACTCTTTAAGGCTTCTATAGCTGGGACCGAAGTTCCACGCCCCATCTCAACAAAAATTCTTTCATGGCAATCCAAAAGATGTACATAAGGTTTGAGTGCCCTACGGAGCAACGTGATTTCACGAAAGATATTACACTTTCTTATTACAATAAGCCCGCCCCGCGCCGGCCCCGCGCCTGATGCCAAACCCTGCGTCCGCTCCGCAACCGCAATACCCTGACCGCGCCCGCCCCGCGCACGCAAGAATGCGCCCGCCCACGAACCAACACTGGGCGCGGGTACCGCAGCGTACGCGGGTATGCCCGCCCCGCGCAGATTTCTAAATGTATAACGAACATCATATGTGATTCGTAATCCATCAAGACACAATTTCTTTACATTAGTACAATCGACAATTAGTAATATTCTCAAATATCTCTGTATGAGTACGGGAAGTCCCTCGATCGAATTGCTGACTGAAGACGATGGAAAATTCCCAAAAGCTAACACGTGCAGCCTGATACTGAGACTGCCAACAAGTCACCGCACATGCATTTATAAAGCTCCCGGGAAATGTTGAGGATAGGCAGTATCGCGGATATGTTTGGTGCGAGAAAAACAAACACACGATGATAGGTTGAAATAGGGGTTTATTCAAATCCCAGAAAAAGGGGGGGGGGGGGTATCGGGTTACGTAACGGCGTGGCCTATGGCCCGACACCAGGCCTTACTGATATTACGTTGGCCACGCCGCCGTTGACAAAGGAGAGCCCGGTCACATCGAATGTACAGCAGTCTGCGATATGAGATGTAGTATAAGCCGCACAACGATAGCCCGATACCCGGAATTGGCGTCACTGCGGGAAATACCCCCGTCAGTGGCGTATCGTTAGATCGATACAGAATAAAATAATACCCGCGGATTGCGCTTATTACGCAACCGTTAATTAACAAACAATATCCGCGAATTGCGCTTTTTACATAACCGGTATATGACAAAAGAATTCCCTTCTGCGAGGAGTAAATGACTAGTTACGTAACATTTACAGACTAATACAATTCCCGCAAAATGCGGTGACAAGATGACTGAGTACGTAACAGTTACGAAGACCGATAGATCTCGTACAATATTTTGCGGTGACCGCACCTTGCAGGGGTCTGTTTTGCCAGGTCGTTAATGATCCCAGCCAGGGAGGCTATTTGATCCGGCATAGCCTCGATGCGGGTAGATATGTCTTGTTGAGGTGGAGGGGCCTCAGGTGATTGTCGTGGGCGCTTGGATGGCGCTGCCTCATCCAATCTTGCAGGGGGTCGCCTTGACCGGTGTGGGCGCTGGGGGGTGGCGGGCTAGCATCTCTCGCTGGGACTGGTACTGGCCTCTTGCCTCTCGCAGGGACAGGAGCCTTGCCGGCACGAGTACTAGCGGTATTTGTACGGCGAGGCATAGCTGAAAGTAAGACTGACAGCGAAAGATTAATGTGATAAGGATTATAATTTATCATGCGTAGGCATTCCCTGTACAGCCATGCAACAATGTTATAGCTCAAGGGTATTGATGGCTAATAGTGATGTAGCAACTGACATGTGGGCCCCCAACAGTTGCAGGAAAAAGTCAACTCCAGCGTAGGACAGAGTAAAAGTAGAATAGCTAAAAATCCCAAGGAGTATTGCTACTCAGCATGGACACAAAGTGCTAAAAGAGTATTGCTACTCCAGTATGGGCACAAAGTGCCAAAAGAGCATTGTTACTCAAGCATGGGCACAACGTGCCAAAAGAGTATTGCTACTCCAGCATGGGCACAAAGTGACAAAAGAGTATTGCTACTCAAGCATGGGCACAAAGTGCCAAAAGAGTATTGCTACTCCAGCATGGGCACAAAGTGCCAAAAGAGTATTGCTGCTCAGCATGGGCACGGAGTGCCGAAGAGTATAACTAAACCTGCATGGGCACAGAGTGCCAAAGAGTGTAGCTACTCCAGTGTGGGCATAAAGTGCCAAGAGTATGGCTAATAAAGTGCCACAGTGCTGGCGATAATTGATAACCTAGCATAGGCATAGTAGGCAAAGTGTAGTGCTACTGGATGACTGATCTTGATACATATTACTTTCTGAACTCAGGGAGGGTACTAGTTGCAGCAATAATGGCACCCCATACACTGGCATAATACTTAGTGAGGGCTTGTTTGGTAAGGTGGGTTCCATCGCACAGGCAAGCCCTCCAATTTGCCCAAATACCTCTGTGGCGCCAGAAAGTAATCGACATATTGTTGGTGCATAACCGTAGCATTGCAATATTATAGGTAATGACTTTGGCATTGAAGTTCTTTGTAGCCTGGGGAGACATAGCTCGAAAGAAAACTTGGGAGATCATCACCCGAGAGACTGAGTATACCGTAACCAGGTGTTCCCCGAATTGGAGCACCTGCCTGGCTAAGTCCTCAGGGTCGGCCGCACGACACAGATCATTGGATCTTATATCCACAAAAACTATGCGAGGGCTGAGGCTTTGAATCATGTGTAGCTCTTTCCAGAGATGAGACAACTCAATCCCACCGATGCCGTGGAAAAAGACCTCGTGTATGGGTCTATCCAGGCCAAGGCATGCGTCCTTTTGGAGCGCAAATTCACAAAGGCGACGAGTGAAAGAGTGCCTTAAAATAAGAGTGGACACATGAGGAGACGATATTTTGTGTGATCTAGGATGGACAGAGTCAGATTTGGGTTCCATACCGTCCTGGTTGTATAGCGGGATAAAACGAAAGTGGTTGGTCGCGATTGTGGGACATGAGCAGCGGTTGTTGAACTTAAATTTCGTCGAACCGCAAAATAGTTTTTACCTTGCAAAGATGGCCGACCGGAAAGAAATAGTAAGGTGCGTGCGCACTGCAAATAAGGCCGGAGTAAACATCACATGAGCGTTGACCCCACACACAAACATAACGCGCCCCTGCAAGGTGCGCTGGTCTACCCGCCAGGTCCTACGCGGTCATAGGGACCCGTGTAAGACGGACTAGAACAGCATTCCAGGGTAAAATAGATTTACTGCGTGAAATCTTACATTTCTTTTGAAGAGGCCATGATTTTTGGAATCGCCAACGCCAAAGTCTTTGGCTTCGTGTAAAACGACCAACGACCGGTGAGCCTTGCATTCACATTGCATTTACCTTGTATTCATCTTGCATTTACCTTGCATTCTCCTTCATTCACCTTGCATTCATCTTGCATTTACCTTGCATTCACCTTCATTCACCCTGCATTCCCCTTCATTCACCTTGCATTCATCTTGCATTTACCTTGCATTCATCTTGCATTAATCTTGCATTTGCCTTGCATTCTCCTTCATTCACCTTGCATTCATCTTGCATTTACCTTGCATTCACCTTCATTCACCTTGCATTCATCTTGCATTTACCTTGCAGTCACATTGCATTTACCTTGCGTTCACATTTTATTCACCTTGCATTTACCTTGCATTCAAGAATCTTCTTACAGCGAGAAACATATTAATTCCATGGTTGCCATCATCATGTAGCGGATCTGGACAGAATTGTCTTAACTGGTCAATCTCGTGTTCGGAAAGATGTAAGGTTGACACTGGAACTTGTACATTGTTGTTGCTGTTTATGTTTGGTATAGGACCTTGGTAGTCGATGCCCGAGACGTCCGAGTTGCATATTTCGGCCATCAGCGCATCACTAGACAGCATACCCTGGTAGAACAGTGCCAAAGGGGACCTGGATCCCATTGTGCTTTTGAAAGAGTCTCTGGAAGTGGTATCCAACTAGCCCTGTTGCATGCCCCTCCCTGGCTTATCCGCTCTGGGGAGCGGGCCGGAGGGCCATGAAGTAAATATTCAAATGCAGCGTTGATTAAAAAATGTGCACTCTTCGGGCGGCGATTACAGAAAGGTAGACAAATAAACGGTCCTTATCGATGTGTCAAGTTGTCCTTCATACCTTTATAGTTCGGTCGGCAAAGTGATTGAATACACACAAATGTGATCACTTTTTGTACTTGCAAAACTTTCCAACAACAATTTTTTACAACTTCTCCTCACGGCCCTGTTGCTGTTACGTCACAGTTCTCGTCGATCTCCCGGCAGACGGAGCTCGTTCCTCACATCACACTTTTCCCTATGACTATGGCGTAAGCGTAACGTTTATTTATCTACTTTTCTGTAATCGCCACCCGAAGAGTGCAAATTTTTTAATCAACGCTAAATTTGAATATTTACTTCATGGCCCTCCGGCCCGCTCCCCAGAGCGGATAAGCCAGGGAGGGGCATGCAACAGGGCTAGTTGGATACCACTTCCAGAGACTCTTTCGCTTCATGGAAGAATCAAGTTGTTTGACGACTCATGAGGAGATGGACCTATTCGCACTCCACTACGTATTCCTTCCACGCATTTAACGCTCCTTAGACGAATTCGGCGGCAATGGAACTTCCATGGGTTGAGCACATGCTAGTATCCAACTACGCGGTTGCTCTCAGCCCAGTCTCTCAATACGTTGATTGTGTACGCTCCTACCAACGATGAAACTGTCTCTGCCGAGACCACGGGATGTCACCATGAAAAAAGCAACGTCAACGTTTTCAACACCCTTGTCTCCTCGTACCCTAAAAGGAAGACCTAGAAGGAGAACTCCGTTACTCCTCTTTGGAAGTAGTCAAGGACAGTCGCTGCTCTATTGTTGTCTGCACACTTCAGATATATCAGGAGTCTTGTGGCGCCAACAATCAATCCGTGCAAAACAAATCTCCAGGAGATCAGTTTGTGGCTGGAGTCCATGTGCCTGTAATTGGTTAAAATTGGAAGTGTACTGCGGGTATCTATGCCACAAGATGTGATGAAAATGTTCCCTATGTGTGATTGTTTTACAAGAACATTTATTACGAAACTACTGTATTGAGTCTGATGACGTAGGATGTTGGACGAAACAAGACACCAAATAGATGCCAGATTATTCGTCACATCTATTTATTTTTGCTCTGTTTTATTTTTCAACTTTTCATATGTCATATGCTGAGACTACATACCATAGTTGGTTTGGGACAGTCACGTCGTACGTCCTTCTTTGTATGGCAAAGGTCCTTCGTATGGCTCTACCTACTGGATCTAGGATGTTCAGGCGCTCTCGCACGCGTTGCCTAGGAACGTGAATACCACGTGCTGAAGATGTAATTGATCAAAAGAAATCATTAAGTAAACATAGTCACCGTAGGTTGTGCACTTTCCGCGATATTTACAGGTGTATGTAGTATCGTGTTTACTGGTCGTTGGGCTTTGCGTTGAACGAACTGTAATCCTTGATTCTTCAAATGATATATATATATATATATATATCTTTTTAACGGCGGTCTTATTGCGGGTTTTTTAAATATTGTATTAACCTAACTTCCCATTGTTAACCAATTGCCACGGTTTTTTTGTAATACGAGGGCGTTTTACAGCATTCATTGCAATAGTGAGAAGTACATTTTTTCTAATTACCTTAGCAGATTAATATGCGTGGTAACGTACTTTCTTATTGTAATTACTTAATTTTCCATTGTTAACTTCACCAATCACAACTTGTTTGTTTTTTACGGATATCGCGTTTTATAGCATTCGTTGCGATAGTGGGGACTTTTTTATAATGAGTTCAACAGACGCATACGTTTAAGTACGTTACTGCCAGATATTATTGGATACTTTTGTTTGTCAGCAAAGTAATAAATCTATAAATTACTTACCCCTTAAGCTTCCTCGCACGTAAGTTTCTCCACAAGTTGTCAAACCTTGAATTTCCTGGATAGCGGTGTCCAACTGTTCGTCAGTGACGGCTGTAAATCTCTCCGTGTATAAATTATACAGCTGTCGTCTGCGCCGGATCGTCCGCTCAATGACCCCGAGCAGTGCTGCGATAGACACTTGATCGCGTTCAATGACGTATCTGTTGAAGAATTTGTCCGCAGTATATATGTTGTGAAATGAACTGCTGAGTATGTATCAGTACTATTATGCTGAGAGATCATCTCAGTCCACTGGTCGATTCCATGCCAATGTCAAGAAAGGGCCGACCTTGCGTCAACATTACATGGGCATTGGTAGGTGCGCTCTCTAATTGAGAAATATGTGTCTGATACATGGTGATTTGAATTAAAATTTCATTGAGCCTTGTACAATAATAATTAAGATAATAGTTAAGAGAGGCGTCACTCCATCAAAGCTTCCTTTTCTACATGTGTTTGCGTGCTGGGTGTGCGCTCTCGGACATTAAACAATGGTGACTTCCTACATTTGTTTTCATTATCATTTCGAATGCACCGAAAAAGAGGACCAGGGTTGACCGACGAAACAATTCACTGTCTTAAGGCACATTTAATGCAGAGACATTTCGTCCTCTTAATGGGTCGACTCGCTCGACTCCCAAGTGTCCCAGTCTAATCGTTTCAAGCCGAACAATGATATTATGAAGGTTACGCATCAGTCGCACTACACTACAATGACCCGGCAAAAGGACATTACTGCAGATGCTGTCAATTAATCAGGGGTGGGATCATAAGCCTACTCAACTAACAGCGTTACAGCATGCTTTTTGGTTTTAGGCGGGGGTTATGTTAAATCGGGGCATTACTCTATGAATATCGCAATGGGTTATACCACCTTGGGCGCCCTTCTGTATGTTCCATGGGAGGACGAAGGTAGGTTCGATGGCAGCGCGACTGTCTCTCAAGAATATCAGTCAGCTGCGTGTGGACTGCTTGAATGTCTATAAGTTGCTGCTCTACACACCGTTTCGCTGTGACCGCTTCCTATATCAGTTAAATGGCAAGAAAATAAGTTATCCGTAGTACATGTATATTTCTTCTATATATATATACAATTTTAATAGCATATTCATTAATATTTAAATAACTTCACATTATATATTGGCTACTATTTACTATTATTACCCATATTCCCATTATAACGGCAAAAATTCAAATATTATCTGTACTTATCGCATCGTCATCCGGAACGGATAGAAATGCCGCCAAGATTCTTTCGTGCTCCTCGGCTTGACGACAAAATCGCTCCAGACCGGATATGTCTTGTCCACGATATTGTGGTGCATCATTCAAAAACACCAACAATTCGTCCTCAACATAGCGCCGAATGTCAAAATATGTGTCGTTCATCTTTCGAGCGAAACACATGCTTTTATAGTAACAGCGCCCTCTATCGCCGACTATAGACGCGATGCCGGTTGCTACAGCATGCGATCTCAACCCATGCAAACAAAAACTTAACCCTTGCAGGACAAAACTCAACCCCTGCAGGTCTTGCATGTACGAATTCAACCCTTGCAGGACTAAACTCAACCCTTGTAGGCACCAACGCAAACTTTTCAGGACTAAACTCAACCCTTTCAAGACTAAACTCAACCCTTGCAGGACTAAACTCAACCCTTGCAAGACTAAACTCAACCCTTGCAGGACTAAACGCAACCCTTGCAGGACTAAATTCAACCCTGCAAGACTAAACTCAACCCTTGCAGGACTAAAATCAACCATTGCAGGACTAAACTCAACCCTTGCAGGCACCAACTCAACCATTGCAGGTCTTGCATGTGCGAATTCAACCCTTGCCGGACTAAACTCAACCCTTGCAGGCACAGACTTGTGGGACTTTTCTTCACTATGGCGCCTCATACTTACACACCCCAGGTACAGTAAGTGGTGAACGATTTGCGGACCGAGGCCATCTTTGCGAACATTGGGCGACGCGGCCATGCCGGGTATGAAGACATTGTCAAGACCGTCTCTTGCCCAAATCACAGCGAGCTGGAGAGGAAGCTTCGCGGACTTTCTCGTACGTGACCGAGACATACGGCGTGACCGAGTCCGGGGCGGGCTTATTCCGTCCACCCTCAAGGCAGAAAGGACTATTTTGCGCATACACTGCTGGTTGGCTTTCGTGGCGAGCTCCTTGATGCTGGCATCACACCACTGGCTATGGACGCTGTAGGGTGTCTTGTACATGATCGCCCATCCGTCTTTGCCGTCTCTCGCGCAGTGACTGGCCGATGATACTGGCGGGCGGACCCCAGTTAATCACATATCTGACGTCGGGTGCATCCATGTATGGCAGCATCAGCCCGTCAAAAAGCGTGAATTGCGTCGTGTGCCAAATTTTATTACTACATACCGCAAGAAATTGAGTCGTGTTCTAATTCTATTTCATACACGACGCAATTCATTGAGTCGCGACGCAAATCGAATTACTACATGACGTTAAATATTGGTCATGTCATAATTCGAATTGCAGCTTCACCCCGTCAATTAATGACATGTAGTAAGTCTATAAGCGTCGCGACCCAATCAATTGCGTCATGTATGAAATAAAATTAGAACACGACCCCCGGAATTAACTACACGTAGCAACTCATTTGAGACATAGCAAAACTCGAATTGCGACATGACCCCTGAATTGAAGCATATGTGTTAAATATTTAGAGACACGACGCAATTCGAATTAAGACATAACGCCTGAATTGAGGCATTGCTGTAAATAGTTGAGACGTAACGCAGTTCGAATTAAGACATAACGCCGGAATTGAAGCATATGTCTTACATATTTAGAGACACGACGCAATTCGAATTAAGACATAAGGCCTGAATTGAGGCATTGCTGTAAATAGTTGAGACGTAACGCAGTTCGAATTAAGACATAACGCCCGAATTGAAGCATATGTCTTAAATATTTAGAGACATGTGGCAATTCGAATTGCGGCATAACGCCCGAATTTAAGCCTTTTGTGTGTCTAAAATATTTGAGACCTAACGCATCAATCAATCATATTGCATGACTCACGATCATTGTGTGTCGAACTAATTACCGAAGGGGCGGGAAAGGGCTTTAAATTTGTATTAGTAAAGGAGCTGTGGCATGAAATATGAACACCTGACATGAAACAAATTGTCTTAGATCTCTTTTACTAGGATGGAGAAGCCTGACCGATGGGTCCGAAGGGGGCGGGGGGGGGGGGGGGGGTACGACATGTAGTTAGGCAAATGCATTTGTGCCGCCAAGATTTTTTTCTCTCAATCCCCGGAGCAGAAACCTGCAATATTACAGTCGATTTGCCCAAATAAGACTGAATGTTTTCAAGATACCAGCGATTGACTATATATGCCTCTTGATATCAAAATTGCTCAACTAATTAACAATTAACATCCATTATCTTGGCCATGACCCTAAGTGTCTATTTGGGATGCCTTTTTTTACCGAAAACTTTCAATGACTACAAAGTCGCGCTTTTCTCTCGTTCTCCGTATTCCCTCTATGGCTTGGGCGGCACATCCCCACCACCGTAGTAATGTAGTCCCCCCCCCCCGCGCCCGGCCAAAGGGGCTTTAAATCCCAAAAAGAAGCATAGTACCTGATTATGAACAAATACGACATCATGGAAATTGCCTCTCGGAGCCATTTACTATCAAGGCTGGACGGAGTTTAAATCAGAAAAGCATATATATATGGGCAATTTTATGATTAGAGATCATCTTAGTTTCGCAAAATTACAAAAATCGGTAACACGTTATGGTAAAACCTTCTGGATAAATGTGAACTAACCCCCTTGGGTAGTCAGAAGGACAAAGGGAATAACTCACGGCTGCTACTTTGCTAGCGAAGGAGATCATCTGACACAGTTTAGAGCACAACCAGTGCTATTGTGTCTTATTCTCTGTTAACGCCAGTGTCAACTTTTGGTTGACACTGTCGTAGAAAGTTGAATAAAATATAAGTCGCGGATAAAACAACTGGTTGAAGAATATATTCTTGCCATGTGGTGGTTAGAATAGGACAAGCGCTTTTGATGACAAATTAAAATGCTCTTTAAATGTTGTCTTTTTTTATACAGTAAGTATTTGTATTAATAGTCTTTATATTGAAAAGACTGAGTAAACGTAAGTTTATTCGACCGAAGAGAACCACTCTACAAGGAGCAGCTACGTCATTGTTGTGAAACATTTTGTCCAAGGTCACTACAGGGTGGTAACAGGGTGGCCAGGACAGTAAAAGAGTGGATAGAAGGCCGACCCAATAGAGTGATGAATAATAATTGCATAAAAACAAGAGGTAAACAACTAATTCGGCGCTCAGTGAAATTAAAGGTACGTAGAGATTCGCTGAAAGTTGCCGAGGGGACATATTAAGCAACCATTGATCAGTTTCGTAAGCGGAAGTATCCAAAGCAGACATTGAATGTTCCGAGGGGAATGCTGACCAGTCTCAGGGGCGGATCCAGCTTTTCTGGATAGGAGGGGGGCCGGTTATCGAGTGATGGCCTGGGTTTGGGTTTTCATGTGTTAAATGGTACACTGCAGTATTTGAAAAGGAGGAGGGGGTGGGGGGGGGCTTTTTGACAGCACGGAAAAAATAGAGGAGAGAACATATGGTGACGATATTTATTCTATGATCACATGGCAATTGTTTTCTTATTTCATTGATTCCCATTATTTTAGATCCTGTTAGGACTACAACGATGACAGCGTTTACGTTTTAGCCACGAAATATGTACAAAATCGGGCACCAACTCTGAACGATCAAAGCCGTAATTTTCACGCCAAATTCGTATTTTTGAGAAAGGAAGTAAATAGTAGATGTTCGATGTGTTTAATTCATAATATCTAGCATAGCGTTTCAACCTGCGATGTTTTGTAACGTAATTTTTAACGAAGGACATAATATGAATGCCATTGTCATGCGTACACCGCACCAGCTCTTCAAAGGAGAACATACATTTACGTCACCAAGCGTCGATTGATCGCCTCTGTCGCCTTGTTGACGTTTTACCGCGTGATATGGGGTAATGGTCAATATTTCTAATACTGCTCCCGATTTAAATTAACGGGTATTCAATTATCTTAACATTTCTTTAGATCTAGGAGCTGGGCTTTAAGCGTCACAGACTCTCTAGGCGGCTCAATGTTCCCGGGACGTGTTTCCATCCGTTAGGAAGCAAGGAGGTTCCAAAATAGTATTAATAGTGGATGGGTGTGGTAAAATATGTGCAGTAGGAGCATATAAGAGGACGAAGAGTTTCCAATTTCCACGTTAGAGCCCACGAAGAGTAGTATTGTCGCCCCTGGTAGGGGCGACCATGAAGAGGCGCCAAAACAAGAGGAAGGTTTTTGAGTACCAGAGGAAGGTGCAATGGGAAACTGTAAATTCCACGAGGAGGAGACAAGGGCAAAATGGGGAATTGAAAGTACCAGGAAAGGATGAGCAGCATCGGGGATGAAGAGGAGCGGTTGGGTAAGGAAAACGAGTGTCCGTGGAGAAAAGGACGATGAAGAGAAAACAATGAAGAGCGGATGAGAGTAAGAAGTGCGTTTTTAAGCGCCAGGAAATGAAGTTAGGGTTAGAGAAGGGCATGAGAAGGGTTAGAGAAGGGGAATAGTTGTGATATCGAGACCAGACTGAGTGCCAAACTGAGGGGCGGTGAGAGCGCCCTGAAAGGGTGAGGAGACAAAATGCGAATGGAAGGGGGAAGAGAAGTTGAGAAGGAGTGTCTTCTTCAGGAGGAAGGGAGGACTAGAGGTCTAGTGTGCAAACCACTACACCAGGGAGGCCCCCTCCAGAAGAAAAGAAGCGAGAGTGGACGACCAGAGGACATTTTATAACCGGGAGAGGAAGGAGGGGGGTGCCATGCAAAAGATAAGAGAGTGTCTGGGGCCAGATTCATGAGAATCATCGGGCCACGCTCATGTGAAACATCGGCGCCGAGCCCGGGGCCAGACTCATGTGAAACATCCGGTTCGAGGCCGAGGTCAGGGTCAGAACTATGTGACGCATCGGGAACGACGGGAGGAGAGGAGGGGAGGGGGGCGAGGCTGAGGCCAGACTCATGTCACACATCGAGGCGAGACTGGTGCCAGACTCGTGTTAAGCATCAGGGCCAAGGTCGAGGCCGAGGTCAGGGTCAGAACTATGGGACGCATCGGGAACGACGGGAGGGGAGGAGGAGGGGGGGGGGCGAGGCTGAGGCCAGACTCATGTCACACATCGGGGCGAGACTGGTGCCAGACTCGTGTTAAGCATCAGGGCCAAGGTCGAGGCCGAGGTCAGGGTCAGAACTATGGGACGCATCGGGGCCGACGGGGAGGGGGAGTGGGGGGGGGGGGGCGAGGCGAGGCCGAGGCCAGACTCCTTGTGAAGCATCAGGGCCAACGCCGAGAATGGAGTCAGCCCTAGCTATGTGAATCATCGGGGCCGAGCTTGGGGCCAGACTCCTGTGAAGCATCAGGGCCGAGGCCGAGGTCGGGGTGAGAACTATGTGAAGCATCCGGGCCGAGGTCGAGGTCGGGGTCAGGCATTTCGGCCCTAAAGGGCGGAAAGTACTTAAATGATATTAGTAATATTAAAATGAAAACAAAACGGAGCAAAAGTGGGAACAACAAAGAAAGAAG
Organism: Arenicola marina; assembly: GCA_964019135.1. Taxonomy (NCBI): domain Eukaryota; kingdom Metazoa; phylum Annelida; class Polychaeta; family Arenicolidae; genus Arenicola; species Arenicola marina. The sequence continues at coordinate 13,213 of CAXHSH010000405.1, forward strand.
AAAGAAACAAAACAAGTACTCAGTGACACTGACTGTGAGTGAGTAAAATTTCTGCCTGCAGGATAAGCCACTAGTTCTGGCGGCGAAGGATTGATTGTAGTGATTGAAGGCTAGACGTCCGTAAGGTTTGAAGTTTTATTCCGCAATGCCAAAGCCGGCACAAACAAATTGATTCCACCGCGCATGACCAATTAATGACGTGAGACCCACGAAAGAGAGGCTAGGGTTAAAGGGCAATTAATCATTACCAATAAGTAGGTTGGTCACGGAGTCTTGTACGTTTACATTATGACATCTGTGACATCTCTCTTCTTACGAAACTTAAGCGTGATCTCATATTATATCTTAGTGTCTAGGGATACAATCTAGTCCATGGAATACGTAATCAGTTCATGTGATAGTCACGGAATTTTGCAGGCAGCCTGATAGTTCTGCCGCGGGACGTGATACGAGGTTGCAGTGTTTCAGCAGATTGACGATCTGGGTTTCGCACATCGTGCTGAGGTTGGACTGCACTTGGTGAGGCCTGTGGCTGTGGAACAGGGATCTCCGAAGGCTGTGGCGCTGGTTCCAGGTCTTCGTCATGTCCAGAGGTATCTGGAAGTGCTTCTGGTGTGGGTAGCAGATGGCGTCTATTACGGCGATAATCGCGACCCTCGTGGTGCACAATGTAGGAGCGAGGACTGTCGTGCAGCTTGGTGATTACTGCTGGCTCCCATGTGTTGTTTCGACGGATTCTCAACACATCACCCGGTTGCAACTCAGTTAGTGGTTGGGTTGTCCTGTCATAGTGAGATTTTTGCTTAATCTGCCGTTGTTGCAGTTGTGTCCGAGCTTGTGAAAGTCTGGGATCCAAGGAATCGGGGTGAACAGGTAATTTCCCCCGCAGTCTTCTACTCATCAGAAGCTCAGCTGGAGACTGCTTCATGCCCGTAATTGGGGTATTCCTTTGAGCGAGGAGGGCCAAATATGGATCCTTACCCTCAGCGTCGGCTTTCCTCAGCAGTTGCTTGAGTGTCTGTACATGTCTTTCCGCCAACCCGTTTGATTGTGCGTACGTGGGGCTGGATGTTGTGATCTTGAAGCCCCATTCTTTGGCGAAGGTGGCGAATGCGTGACTACTAAATGGCATATTGTCACTGACAAGTTCTTCTGGAATGCCGTGTCGCGCATATATGGACTTCAAACAGGTAATGATGGATCCCGCTGTCTTGTCTTGAAGTATGCTCGTCTCGATATACTTCGAAAAGTAGTCCACTACAAGGAGGTAATCACGACCTTTGAAAGTCATTATGTCCGCTGCGAGTTTCTGCCATGGTCGTTGTGGCATTGGATGAGGCATCATTGGTTCTTTCTGGTTGGAGGCTTTGAAACGAAGACACGTTGGGCACTTGGCTACAATGGCTTCGATATCACGTGTCATCCCTGGCCAATACACGACAACACATGCTCGTTCTTTGCACTTCTCCGCACCCATGTGACCTTCGTGTATTAGTTGCAGTATTTCCGGCCGAAGCTTTGCCGGGACTATGATCTTCCGTCCTTGGAAAAGTACTGCTTCCGCTTCATAGATGTCTTCTCGCATGTTCCAATAAGGTTTAAGACATTCTGGTAGAGTTTTGATGCTATCCGGCCAACCTGTCATTACCACGTGTCTCAGCTGTTGTAGCGTTGAATCATCAGCTGTAGCACGCTGAATGTCCTCCATTTTGCACGCACTGACCGGAAGTTCACCTATGAAGGAATGAATCATGACGGCGATATCGTCTTCCCAATCAGTCTGGGGATCTCCCTCGATGTATGCGCGTGACAGTGCATCTGCGACGTGCATCTTGTTTCCAGGTTTGTACATTACGTGCAAAGTGTAGCGCTGTAATTGCAATAGCATCCGTTGGAGTCTGGGTGGAGCTCTACTCAGTGGCTTCTTTAGGATGACTTCTAACGGCTTGTGGTCACTCTCCACGTTCGTTGGCTTGCCGTATATATATGAATGGAATTTGGCGCACGCAAAGCATATTGCTAATAGTTCCTTTTCGATTTGAGCGTAATTACGCTCTGCTTGCGTCAATGTTCTTGAGGCATAAGCAACAGGCTTACCTTCCTGAAGAAGACAGGCACCTAATCCTGTTGATGACGAGTCTCCCTGAATCGTCACAGGCTTTGTCACGTCGTAATAACGTAGGACAGGCTCGGTGGTGAGAATATCCCTCACGCGCTCCAGAGCTTGGTTATGGGATGGCTGCCAATTCCACATGACGTCGTCCTTCAACAACTCTCGAAGTGGTGCTGTGACGTCTGACTCATTCGGGATGTAGCTTGCCAAGTACTTCACCATGCCAAGAAGTCTTTGTAGGCTCCTTTTATCCGTTGGTGTTGGCATCTGGGTGATGGCTTTGATCTTTTCCGGATCCGGTCGCAGTCCTTCACTGGAGACGATGTTGCCCATGTACATCACTTCCTTGACTTTGAACTGGATCTTGTTGGCACTGAACTTGACGTCGTGGTGACGCGCCCTATCGCGGACTCTCCGGAGTGTGGCGTCATGTTCCGGGTCGTCCCTTCCGGCGATAATGAGGTCATCAGCGATGATATGGACGTTCGGTATGTCACCGAATGTCTGGTCGTTTCGCTGCTGTAGCACCTCACTGGCCGAACATATACCGAAGGGCATTCGTTTAAATCTCTTTCTGCCCCACGGCGTATGGAAGGTGCACAGGTAGGAAGATTCTTCGGTTAGTTTCACATGCCAAAATGCGTCACGCATATCAACAACGGTGAACACTTTCATTCCAGCGAGCTTGCTTTGAACGTCTCCTGGAGTGGGAATGTTGTAATGTTCACGTTTGATCGCTTCGTTTAGTGGCCTTGGGTCCAAGCAAACTCTCAATGCACCATTCTTCTTTTCCGTGATGACAAGGTTGTTGACCCAATCTGTAGGCTTATTTACGCTGGCTATGACGTCATCATCTTCCAGCCTCTGCAGTGTCTCCTTCAGCTTTTGCTGCTTAGCGTACGGCACGGTACGACTTGCTTGCACCACCGGTTTGAATCCTGGTTTCAGCTCTATATTGTAAACCTTGTCGTATTGACCAAGGCCTTGAAATAAGTCTATAATCCTTTAGCAGCTCGTCCTTGGAGGCGATGTGAGGCTCTGTCTCAGTAACCACGGCGTTAACTCGACGCAGCAGTCCCAGGCTCTCACAGGCTGTTCGTCCTAATATAGAGAGCTTCTCATCTGTGATGTAGAATAACAGCTGTTGTCGATTACCGTCGTTGCGGCGTGTTACTGAGCAGCTCAGATAGGCGCAACCCCTGGGCTTGATTTTTCCATTGCCAATACCTGTTAATAGGACATTGGTAGCTTTCATTGAATTCTCGACTTGAATTTCACGATATTTGTCAAAGGGAATGACATTGGTTCTGGCGCCGGTATCCAATTTAAAGCTCACGCTTGCACTTTCTGGACCAAAAGAGAGTTCTTCAGTCCAATCAATATCCTCCTTCAGGTTTCCGATGAACAATGCACCAATGAATAACTCACTTTCCTTCTCATTTTCTGAGTCATGTAACACGTGGACGGGTCTTTGATTCTTCTTTCTGTTTTGTCCGCCTCCCCGGCATACATTGGCAAAGTGGTTTCTTCCTTGACAGTTATGACAAACTTTGCCATATGCTGGGCAATTGCGCGGCTCGTGTCTATGTCCGCAGTATTTGCAGGATGAATTAAATGTCTTTTTTCTGGTATGAAATGCGGTGACCTTGCTGTTCATAACCTTGTTGTGGACGGCATCTATAGAGACGTGTGACGTACTGTCCGCGGTTGACGTCATGGCTTGTAACTGCATTTTACATGCCTCAGCAGCTCTGGCAATAGTTAATGCTTTCACCAGCGTAAGATCTGTTTCTCTCAAGAAACGTTCTTTTACTCGTTCATTACGTATTCCGAACACTAGTTTGTCTCTGATTATTAAGTCAGTTTGTTCTCCGAACTCACACGTTGACGCTCGGGTCTTTAACTCAGCCGTCCACTGGTCGGTTGACTCGCCTTCCTCTTGATTGCGGCTCCAAAACCTATGTCTCTCGTACACCGTGTTCCTTTGCGGCATACAATAATCCTTGAATTGCTTCAGAACTTTCTTAATGTCATTCTTGTCATCTTCTGCCTCAAATACAAATGTTTCATGTATCTGAAGGCTTTCAGGGCCAGCCAGATTGAGCAAAATGGCTACCTGTGTAGCTTTCGACTTTTTGTTCAACTCTGCTGCCAGGAAATACACATTGAACAATTGTTCCCATTTACGCCAGGCTTCTGCAAGACTAACAGCATCAAATTGCATATATCCAGGGGTTCTGAGGTTCTCCATATTCCTTAAACTTCTGACACCATGTAGTGATTGAAGGCTAGACGTCCGTAAGGTTTGAAGTTTTATTCCGCAATGCCAAAGCCGGCACAAACAAATTGATTCCACCGCGCATGACCAATTAATGACGTGAGACCCACGAAAGAGAGGCTAGGGTTAAAGGGCAATTAATCATTACCAATAAGTAGGTTGGTCACGGAGTCTTGTACGTTTACATTATGACATCTGTGACAATTGATGACTGCTCAGCGGCTTTAGATAAAATTGTGATTCTTGACATCGATATTAATTTGATGAGACCGCCATGCAGCGTCATCGCAGTACACAGTCAGATACCACGCTGTTTAAAGCATAAGCATTGAAATTTCGTCACCTACACGGCGAAGGAATGTTCTATGACGCAAAACTGCCTGGGGGTCGCTTAGCTGCGGATTTTAAGCCAAACCGGGACCGCTTTAATTTTAACATGGGGCTCACGACTACATGGCTTGCTGGACTGCCTGGGGATTTTGAAGTTTTTATATGCAATGGTGCATATATATGGCTTTCTCTCGTGCCTATTCCCCAGCTATGTGGATGCAATATATACCCTCAAATAGTTCAAAATGTGTGAATGAATAACGCATTTGCAGGGACGTTTACAGCTGGTTTCAAAACTCTGGGGCTTGGCCCCGACTTCGTGATATACAGGTGTACAGGTTTGATGGGATTTCCAGTCGTTTTACGGTGGATATATAATGACGGGTGCGGCCAGTAGAACGCTACTTTCCGATGTGCTATAGGTCCCGACGCGCTACGTCTAGCGCCTTCAGCGGGCAATTCGGGCTCAATCGAGCCTTCAGCGGGCAACATCGCATAACATATAGCGCCTTCAGCGGGCAATTCGGGCTAAATCGGGCCTGCAGTGATTGACTAATTGGAAATAAATTGGCGGCCCATCTCCCCGGTCGTCAGAAAATGTGCGTCCCTGCCCCCGACACTGTCGCAAGTGGCATATGATATAAGCTTATCATGGTTAGGGGCAGATCTTGGAATTTGAAAAGGGGGAGTTCTAACAAAAAATGTAAACATGACCGGGGGAGAGAGGGCACGCCTTAAAAGCCTTCCTGAAAAGGGCGGGTGGGGGGGGGGTCCACGCCTTACATGGCTTTATTTTTGTATTAAAAAACGGCATTCTTCCCGCTGGATCCGCCCATGCTCGCTAGGTTCAAATCCGTTTCAGTCATAAACATGATCAAGCGTAGGCCTACCTGTAGGTCTGTCAGCAAACCCAAGAACTCCTCTGGTGCCAAGTTTAGCCGTCCGTGCAGCCTTGGCAGCTGCTCTGTGGCCCCTCGGAGTCGGCGATAGTATGTGTCCAATGCATGACGAGCAGGTGCTTCTTGCCGCATAAGTGCCGCCGCTCCAGAACATAGCGACGACAGGCCGGACAAAAACGCATTCTCGTCGCCACGATGCACTAAATGCGCCATTTTGTTATTATTCTGGACATGGGAATGTTTTGCGCGGTGACCTGTGATAGGTCAATGTGTCGTATTTACTACACGTCTCAAATATTTACAGTAATGCCTCAATTCAGGCGCTATGTCTTAATTCGAATTGCGTTACGTCTCAAATATTTACAGCAATGCCTCAATTCAGGCGCTATGTCTTAATTCGAATTGCGTTACGTCTCAAATATTTACAGCAATGCCTCAATTCAGGCGCTATGTCTTAATTCGAATTGCGTTACGTCTCAAATATTTACAGCAATGCCTCAATTCAGGCGCTATGTCTTAATTCGAATTGCGTTACGTCTCAAATATTTACAGCAATGCCTCAATTCAGGCGCTATGTCTTAATTCGAATTGCGTTACGTCTCAAATATTTACAGCAATGCCTCAATTCAGGCGCTATGTCTTAATTCGAATTGCGTTACGTCTCAAATATTTACAGCAATGCCTCAATTCAGGCGCTATGTCTTAATTCGAATTGCGTTACGTCTCAAATATTTACAGCAATGCCTCAATTCAGGCGTTATGTCTTAATTCGAATTGCGTCGTGTCTCTAAATATTTAAGACATATGCTTCAATTCGGGCGTTATGTCTCAATTCGAATTGCGTTACGTCTCAAATATTTACAGCAATGCCTCAATTCAGGCGTTATGTCTTAATTCGAATTGCGTCGTGTATGAAATAGAATTAGAACACGACTCAATTATTTGCGGTATGTAGTAATAAAATTTGGCACACGACCCAATTCACGCTTTTTGACGGGCTGATGCTGCCATAGATATCATGTTACAGCTGGGTGTGTGACACGAGAAACACAACGCTTCAATGAGCAGGGAAGACAACGTCGCGACATGTCAACGTCCATTTCGAGTCGCAAACTGTTACTCCACGCCCCCAGCCCTTGAAACGGATTACTTCCAGTTGGACGACACCCCATTTTGGTACTTCCAGTTGGACGACTTCCAGTTAGACGACAATATATATAAATGCCTTAGGTATCGCAAAATAAGCAATTCATGTAGATGCATCATGATATGTAAGACTATTTGAGAGGTCTGCAGATAAAATTGGGACAGTTTGAAGAATAGTAAAAGCCCTGTTTCGGCGTGTCGTCTAAGATTTAGCGTCAGTCTGTTGTTGCCGACAGCCATAATAACATTATTAACTTACAAGCTGGAGGTCTCAAGTGTTGAATTCAAGAGGTGTGAAAGCGGGAAGGCCGCTAATATTCCATCTTGAACATCAAAGGGTGCAGGTGTCGTTCACACATCTTTCTAAGAATAACACGACGCCAACGCAATGGCGGTCGGCAACAACACAGTGACGCTAAATTTTAGACGACACGCTGAATAAATGCTTGTATTATTCTTCAAACTGTCCCAATTTCATCCGCAAACCTCTCAAATAGTCTTACATATCAAGATGCATCTATATGAATTGCTTATTTTGCGATACCTAACGTATTTGTATATATTGTCGTCTAACTGGAAGTCGTCCAACTGGAAGTACCAAAATGGGGTGTCGTCCAAGTGGAAGTCGTCCAACTGGAAGCACACCCTTGGAACTGGCGACAGTTCTAGCTCTGGCACCGCCTTATATGCCTCTCCCAGCCAAGGTCTTCAGACGTATAGATGTGTTTGTGACTGTCAAGCGGCTGTCTGGCTCCACAGGTTGTCCTCCTATGACAAGGAGGACAATGGCGGAAGCTGTGACAACGCCTTATAAGGCAGAAACCAGGGTGACACCCAGCCACCCCACCGTCCTGACCCTAACCTCCCCTCGATCGCCACCGCGGGGCGCCTAGCCCGCGGCCAACCCCCAGCTTCCGACCAGCGGGCCACCCCCTGGCCACACGCTGGCGTCACAAATCCATATATGGCGGGGAATAGGGTGACATTACCATTTTTGGCGGGGACCAGGGTGATACGAACCACCCCAAATTCTAGAACTGAGTCCCACGGTTCAGCGCCCAGCCTGCCGCACGCTGGCTGGGAGATCGCCTTATATGGCAGGGAGGCCACGCACCCATACGCGACACATTCACTGTCGTGGCGATGCTGTTTTTTAGTCATTCAATGACAATAGCAGGCTGTAGAACCCACGGGTCTGCAGAACCATAATGGGAGAGACTATGTGGGAAATTATATGTTGAAAGGCTGGGCCAATACACCTCCTGGGAGAATGAAATGGATGGGATGGAACATGTCCCCAAATGTAGGCGCGAACCCACGACCTGTTCATCTGCAGTTCAGTTAACTGAGCTACAGGGATGGGGCCTCAAGGGATCTCCCCGTACCTCGAGAATGACCGTGAACTGGGAATGAGGTAAACATTTCTTTGTGAACTGGGAATGGGGCATTAGCCGACCGTCGTGATCAAGAATTTCCATTAAGCGTGAACTGGGAATTTCAATATTTAATGACCGTGAATTGAGAAATCGCTAATGTATATTAAGTATCCGCCCCTTCCATGGTATGCGGGGAGTTTTTCATTTAAATCTTCGTGACCTGGGAATAATGGAGTTGATTCTTCGTGATCTGGGAACACGCACCCCCCCCCCCCCCCCACCCGCCCTCCCCTCGTACAGGAAGGCTCGCCAAATTGTGTGCGAACATTATAGAAACTAGGGGAAAACTATAAAATAGGTATAAAAATAATCATGTCGGACAAAAGCATGGTGACTAATGATTTATAATGCCACAACTGTTTTCCCAAACCATGAAAAAAGTTAACTACTAATCATGTACAACACACAAATATTTACCGAATACCTCACCCCCGCACCCATCATGAAGCGGTGCTCTCGGGTTTCGTTAGATAGTTATATGTTCATGTTCATATATCAGTACATACTTAGAACCAATGTTTCATATATTGTTGCAGGATTAATTTTGACCTACATCTATCTAAATTACTGGTGACTGAGAACGTGAGCAAAATGTCAATGACGAGTCAATAGTTAATAATCCTTGGTAAAACGGTACCATGTCTTCAAGGGATACGACGTCACAAGTCATAATGACGTTTCCACGTATATACTCATTGCGTTGCCTTCAGAGGCTATAGCTAAATCTCTTGGGTTCTATTGCATTCATGTTATTGCTGATCGCACGCCTCGACCCAGCGGTCTCACACACATGCAATGATATAATGGTCTAAATGATGTTATTGTTCTCATTTAATTGATTCGTCGTATGAGACTACCAGTGTGGGATAAGGTTGATGGGATTGTTCATTGTAGTTTAGTGATAGGCTGGAATCGTATAACTCCCCCCTCCCCCCCCTCGCCCCCCATGGAATACACACTCATTTCTAAGGTCAATTTGTTTTTTATGCCTGATTTAAGACCGGAATTCAAGAAAATGCAATCACATGACTAGAAACCAGTGGCACATATGTTTTCACATTTCATGCATCGACATGTGACGATAACAAGAACATAACACTACAACATGTTGATAGTTAGATATATTGCAAGATGCAAACTTATTCAGTCGGTACTCACTGCACTTTGCTGAAATCTACCGTAGAGACACAAACAGCACCTTTAATGACCAGTCATGTGATGAGGCTGATGATGACGATGGTCATCACGGTAATCGGCAAGTAATGGACGACGACGATCTCCCGGCAGAGGGCGCTCCGCTTACGCTATAGTCCCTCTGCCCCACGTCAAATTTAACCATCAGAATTATCCTACATACAGGAAAATTTACGGGTGTTACTTTAAATATTCTCTGGTTCAACTCCTACATTGTGACCGTACGTCAACGAAATGTCAATATTTTTCAAGTTCTACACCAGGGACCCAATATGGGACGAACCCACACCAAGGAACCAGCCTGGGGCCAGCCTGGAACATAGCCTGGAACCGACCCCCGCACCAGGGACCCAATTTGAGACCGACGCCCATTAATTAATGATGCATTGAGTCTGTTGGTGTTGGGCGATAATTTTTCAGCTATAGGTCAGTTTCCTTTTGGCATATTAACACTGCTCTCCCATATCGTAACAAGCGATCGCTCGTACTTCGTATTATTGTATGAAATATTTGTTATGACAATACGCAGTACCATCACCGGTGCATAGTGTCCGCCTGTTTATTTACACGCCCAGCCTTTCCAGGGCAACGTCACACACACAGTGCAGGTTTAGATTTACGGGTTATGGTCTACGGGAATTCTTTGGGGAGAACTGTTTATCTAAGTGTGAAAAATGGGACTATTAATATCCTTCCTTCGTTGGCACCCATGCTGGAAGAGATGAAGAGTGGACACGGTTTGATTCCTGGCATCGTGTCACGAGTGGAATGATTGGCTTCCCTTTGGGGTTTGAACAAATCGAAGGAAGAGTTCGGTAGCACATGTGTCAACATTGAGTTAGCGGGGCAGCTTATTGGCTCGCTATTTGATGGGCGGATTTTTTTTTTCTTTTATTTTTTATTTGTTTATCTTCAATATTAAATTTAACCTCAAATATGAAGTCCCATGTGCAGTGCCACCGTAGTTTATACTATCTTTCAAGAACGACTAACGTTACCTTAGCCTGTTGACGGAAACATGAGGGTTGGGGGTGGATGGCCATTCTATTAGGTGCCATGAATAGTTACACCATGTAGGCCTAACAGCCGGCCCGGCCCGGTAACTCAGTGGGTTAGAGCACTCGTGGCCACCTGAGCGCCTAACGGCACGTCGATCGATGGTTCGAGGCCCGTTGTGGTCATGTATATGTGGATAAGACGCAGGATAAAGATCCCATGTCGTTCTTCGCAAAGGGTAGGGGGTTACTCCCGGGGACATGGTTCCACTTTCCATTCTCTCATTGACGCGACATGATCAAAAGTGGTTAAAGCGTCCTGACTATACAACCAACCAAGCAACCAACCCAAATATGGCTGGATATTTTAATTTGCCCAATTTGTAACTCAGTGTATGGTGTTGGTCGGCAAGGCATAGGTGATTCACCTGACATGGCCCGAACCCCTCGCTGGGCAGCGTCACGTAAGGAAGTCGTACAACTTCCATGCCTTGGAAGGAACGCTAGGACATTAACTAGAGCTCCCGACTTGGCATCGACAAGTGGGGTGTTTAAAACTGCAGAAAATACTTAGCGATCAGTTTCATTTATCTGCAACAACATAAATGTTGCTCTAATTAATTGTGCGAGACTCCGATGCGGATTGCGTGGTCTGCCTTGGGAGAAATAAAGCGATTATTCCATGAAACACTTACACGGTACTTTCCATTAAGATAGAGTCTCATTTGCGTGAGAACATGAGTTGACATTTAACACATAATAAATAGCTAAGTTAAGCGGATGATCACGTAATATCTTATTTTCCGCAACAAGGACTCCGAAATCAATAAATATTGATTCACAAAGGATAGATTTACTTACATGGGACCTGAATTGCATGACATTGTGTTACACACGCCCAGTCAAGTTTCTTTTAATGTATTACATAAACAATAAGATAACACGCCAAGCGCTAATTCTAGGAGTCCAATTCTAGATCCACTAACTGTCATAACAACAATTGTTATCTTCACCCCTGATTCGTTTGTTAACACTTCAGAACTTATCCCAAGTGACACCTTCATTAACAGGCCAAATGTAATCCACAATTGTTCACTACGTGTCACGCTGTTACAGCCGGCTAAAATACCAACAGTTATAATAACACTCGGAATTACAGGGGGTATATAACTAGGGTAGGATAGTTAGTTAAGGGGACGAAACGGAGAGACGAGTCGGGGACAGAACAACGGGAGATACCGACTTCGTGGGAGGCGCCCCTTTGATGGAACTTGAGTAAGAAAGTATACGAACACGGGAAGGACTTTAAATCATAGGAACCCACATCGCATCACGACAGGTATTTAATGCACGTATCCGCCCACGCTACATGTTCGTCTGTAAATCACATAATACATTTTATATTCATGATATACTATATAAATCATAAAACCTCTTCAAGCGTTTGTTGTTGCATCGACTGCGGTAACCAGCCAAGCTAGCTACCTCGTTCTACCTGACCCGAGCTATTCCCCAACTCCGAGCCCGGAGTAAAATCCCCGTACATTCTGGCCATCCTTAACGGAGCCGATTGCAACATGATAGCATTGGTGGAGAATCCGTTTCCAAATCCTAAACTGTGTTTTGGACGAGACCGTTTAGCTTGGCTGAAAAATAGTGTCGATGCAATAACGCCTGTTAATTTGGTGATCGCTTTATGTGTATTATTACCTGTCACTTATTGATAACACTTATGTATTGAGCTCATGTACTGCTTGCTTGTTTCAACTGTTTGATGCCATTGATGGGTTGAATTCATAATCGTCAACCGCAGTCCACCGTGTTTTATCTGTATCCCCCTATCCATCACAAGGTATGGCGTCCCCAAGCCTTCCCGAACTCTCTCCCAACGTTGACTAGCGCACCGACCGTGAAACCCCGCTCTCGGACGTACAAATGTTAAACAAAACTCTAGATTCTTATCACGCTACCACGGCCACTTACGACCTACACGAACATCTACGCTCACTCTCTCTGTCCAACTACGCACACCTGCTCCCAGGTCCGTTTCATGGACGAAGCGACGATAACGCTAAGCGATTTCTGAAAGAGTACGACCAATTTGCCCTCTTGAGTAACCTATCAAGTGAACGAAAATGCTACCTTTTCCCATTTTCCCTGTCCGAAGACGGTAAATCATGGTTCTATCGCTTGGTTTAAACATAATTTATTTTCTGAGGTTTGCAACATCGAATTCACATGTAAATGCTCACCTCAAACGTTCATACATTGGTCGTGGTGATAATTGAATAATAGTTTACAAACATATTATGTCGGTATAATATATACAAAGTATCGATAAAGAAGCGCGACATGACGTAACAAATTCATAACAAAAGCAATTTAGTAAAATCATTCGGTCATAACGAACCTACCAGTACGTTCGATATATTTATGAACCGCGCTGAATAATACGTTGTTTAGGTCGAAGGAAATATTAGAGCAGCCGAATAATAATACTTCGCAGAGGGATTTCCGATCGGGGCCTGAGGATGGGTCAATGTTAATACCATGGTCTGTAAGGAAGGAAATGTCCGTCTTGAGAAGTTCTCGGGACGATCGGTAAGCTGAACATTGGAGTAAGAAGTGAGCATTATCTTCGGGCTTTAAATTGCACTTGGGGCAGCGGTTGTCGCTAATAAAACCATACTTCTTACGGTGGCCGTTGAGAGCGCTTAGGCCGAGTCGAAGCCGAGCGTGGTAGATAGACTCAGCGCCACACTGTAGGTGGTACAAATCACGATTCTGAGAGAAGAAAACAGACTTAAATTTGGTTTTGAACTCGGGGAGGGAAGACGTGTGCCTGATGTCTTGGGATAATCTATTCCATTCGCGAACCGTGTGCCAAAGAAATGAGTTCGAGGAGTATTTTTTTGTTACTTTTGGCACTCTGATGTCATTTAAATTTCGAAGGGAATATGCGGAATTGCGATTGGTTTGGGGAAGTAAGGACGCCAAGTACGGTTGACATACACCATTGACCATTTTGTACAACATGCACAGGCTAAAGTAATTGCGTCTAAGCGCCATGTTTCTCCACACCAACCTCCTCTAATAGCTTGCTGTGTGACGTGCAACTGTAGGCCCCGCTGATGGCTAGTAAGGCTTTTCATTGTACCCTTTCAAGGCTCTCTGTCTGAATTTTAGTTAGATTACCGTGATACACTGCAGTTCCATGTTCAAGAGACGGTCGTATATAGCTTTTATAGACAGATAGCTTGGTTTGTCTACCAATTTTTCTTGGGAGTCGTCTTAACAAGGAAACAGATTTACCGGCTTTCTCGATCAGATTACGCGTATGCGCTTCCCAAGTCATATTACTTGATAAAGTAAAACCTAAATGGCAGTGGGTATTGACTCGTCTGAGTTTGGAATTTCCCAGGTAAAGATCTATTGAAGTATGCGACTGGAGCTTCTTACTAAAAACCATGTACTCCGTCTTACTACTACTGAAAGTCACGCGCCATTGATCAGCCCACTGTGAGAGGCGTTGTAAATCGCGATTAACCGATTGTACATTAAGACTACAGTCTAACACAAAAAATAGCGATGTGTCGTCCGCGAAAAGAAAGACTTCACATTCCAGTTCGTCAACGATGTCGTTTACAAATACAAGAAAAAGGATGGGTCCTAAGATGGAGCCTTGCGGTACGCCTGCATTTGTATACATCCACTGAGACACAGACCCGTCAATAACAACTCGCTGCGTTCTATCACTGAGATAATTACCTAGCCACAGTAGTAGCTCACGCTCAATGCCAATGGATTGGAGCTTATGCAGTAGACCATCGTGGTACACTTTGTCGAATGCCTTCGACACATCAAGAAACACCATTAAGGATTCTCTCCCTTGTTCGAGAGATTCGTAGATCTTATGTGTTATGTATATCATCTGACTGGTTGTTGAATCATTCTTTTTGAATCCTGCATTGCGCCACGTTAGAAGGTTATTGGCGACACAATATTCATATAACTGTTCACAAACTATTTTTTCCATAACTTTGCCGATGTTAGACAAGAGCGATATGGGCCGATAGTTATTAATACATTGTTTGTTTAACTTTTTGTAGACTGGAGTTATATTGGCTTCTTTCCATGCAGACGGGAATACATTTTCTCTCATGCTTCGATTAAATATATATGAAAACGACTCTGACACAACTTCAGCGGTTTCCTTTAGCATTCTGTTGCTGACGTTGTCCGCTCCATTTGCCTTAGTAACATCAAGACGGCTCAGAACATTAAAGACTTTCGACGGAGTAAACTCAATAGTAGATAGTCGAGGGGATGTCTTAAGAGTCAGGGTTGGAAGTGTGAATCCCTGCCTAAGGGGAGGAAGGGTAGAATTCGCGGCAAAATGATCGTTAAATAGTTTTGCCTTTGAGGCGGGGTCAGAGTAGCTATTCCCGTTATCCAGGATGCATGGTATCCCAGTGTTGATTTTTCCCGAGTAAAACACTTTAACCAATTTGTGATATACCTTAGCAACAGTCGATGGATTTTCAAGTTGTGTAACTAATGTCTTGTAGTAACTTTCCTTGG
>CAXHSH010000406.1:0-10074 GCA_964019135.1 Arenicola marina
TGTCGCTCGTTACGCCAGTTGCTACAGCTCTCCGTATTGACTGAGCAATGAACAACCGAGACCGTCAAGCATAACTTGAGAAGGAAGACGGCAATCGGTTGGTTGGTTGGTTATTCAGGACGCTATAACCATTTTGGTCATATGCCCAAATTGCTCAGTGAAAGCTGTATTGAGCCAGAAATGCCCACTGAAAGCGCAATTTAGCCCAAGTTGGACGCCTAGGATCCGGATGGTGGGTGAGCACAATCTAACAGCTGCTGTTCAATGCGGGATGTTTTCCCAGATAGATGGCGCCATTTCGAGTGAATAAGTCAAAATATCGACTTTCTACGTGTGCTTGGTCACGTCCTAGTCCCTGTTGTCAGACTCAACATTGCTAATTTACTGAGCCCTCTAGAAGCAAAACTAAACGCGCTAGGCTAAAAGCGAATGCGGAGTACTTACCCAAATCGACGTTTGCCCGTCTTTTGCAACCTGTTCCGAATCTCTGGCGTTGCTATTAAGCGAACGGCGGCAATCGCAACTCGAAGGAGAGCCGGTCGATATCGCCGTTGACTCAACTAATAAGAGCGCCAGCAGGGGGGGGGGGGTACCTCTTGCGAGCGCTATAGCCGCCAAACCAAGCGTCCTAGTGCAATTCTATTGCAATTTATGTGCATCCAGACTATATTTTTTCTCAAGCTTTATGCCAAATCTGGGCTCCCTAGCTAAAATATTAACCGAGTTATGGCCATCCAAAATTCAAAACGCCATTTGACGCGAGGTTGACATCAACTATTCCTGTCACTTCGATGCCATTTGTTATGATATCACTCCACGATGTATGGGTCATCTACCATTTATGTAGTCACAGCGATTTTGTATAATTGTGACGCGGTTAAAATTGGATCATCCAAGAACCCGAAAACTTTAAATGTTAAGCATTTCTTTTGCGCCTTTATCTGAAGAATACTCTCAAATAAATAGCGGATCTCTAGACCCAATATTAACGGAGTTACATGGAAAAACATGTTAAATGTTAAGCATTTCTTTTGCGCCTTTATCTGAAGAATACTCTCAAATAAATAGCGGATCTCTAGACCCAATATTAACAGAGTTACATGGAAAAACATATTCCGTGACCTTGACCTTGCTGTGACCTTGACTGTGCTGTGACCTTGACCGTACTGTGACCAGGACCTTGACATTGCTGTAACCGTGCTGTGGCCTTGCTGTGGCCTTGACCTTGGATACATGATTTTGATCGATATTGTTATCCGCGCTACTCCTGTTATGTTCTACGCAAGGTGTCGTTTGTCATACTTGTTGCCTTCATGAGTTCCATGTTAAACATTGGAAATTTTGCGCAGAAAAACTATTCGGTCAATTTGCAAAATTTAAAGACTTTGTACACGGTACCTGTAGGCTAAATACGTGAAATAATCTGCAGCGTGAGTAAAAGAAAACTATGAACGTTATAGCTATTTTCTCGATTTTTGGTGTTGTCTTTCAATGGTTAACAAAATCCTGTGACCTTGATCTTTGACCTACCTATGTTCGAACTTGTCCTGACGATGGCCATTTGTAATCTTTGAGTAAATTTGGAAGTTAATATCTTGAGGCGTTCGACAGATAATGCACGGTGAGACACACAGACAGAAACCGAACACACCGCCATAAGACGAAAGTCATCTCAAAAAGTGCATTGACCCTGAATCGATACACAAGTGTTGCCTAACAAAGACAATTGGTTGGTTTAAGGGTAGAGAATGACCCCAAATCGATTTGTCACTTGGGCGAGTCGATATTCAGCTCGTCATCATTAACACGTGGCTACAACAATGGGGATGGAGTTTTAATTTGATGGATGAATAGGGGATGGGGGTTGGGGTGGCGAGGTGGTGATATCGTGGACAAGATACATTCGTAAAGCTCTAAGGGAAGCCACACTGTGACCGGAGTAACTGCGTTACTTGTTATATATTTGACACGTTCTTCGTTATTGAACATTATTCTTCGTTGTTTTCCGGAAATATATTTTAACATTTTCGTCTTTGTTACGAAGCATTTTTTTTTGCCATGAACGTATGTCTTCGTTGTTACTATTCTCCATTAAAATTACGTTCCACGTAGATTCACACATGAAGGTCACAGCGGAACTCACAATGGGTGATAATGCACCTAATATAGAACGAAAACAGAATTGTACCATGTATACACTTTGGCCAGTGGCCGTTTTCTGCGATAGACGCATATTCCTAATGCGTCTAATGTTGTTACTACCAAGTTAAAATATGTCACACTTTCATTAAAATGTCAGAAGTTACTTTAATGATGTGATTAGTAGAACCTTCAGACGCCCCCCCCCCCCCCAAGCGGCGTGTGTCTGCACTATGCCCCTAGAACGCCACTAATGTGGATCTCATATTAATTGTCGGATACGCCCAGCGTTATTTTAAACATCCCATGTAAACAAAGCCATAGCTCAGACACCACATGCTTGTATCTAACTTTTCTCCTTGATAAGGGCTGTATGTTTATAAGAATTGTGTGTTCATAGGGATTATCTGGGAATAACGGCTGTGTGTAACAAACGTTGTCCGTGTATAGCACTCTGTGACTTGGCTGCGTGTGACTTTTTTTTTATATAGAAGTTGGATATATATGACTGTGGCTTGTCCATAATGCTTATGTTAAAGGCTTTGTGCATAGCGGTTGTGTGATGAACTTTGTGTATAACAGTTGTATATCACGACGGTTGTGTGACGGAATTTGTGTGTGTATAACGGTTGTATATAACGACGGTTGTGTGACGGACTTTGTGTGTGTATAACGGTTGTATATAACGACGGTTGTGTGACGGACTTTGTGTGTGTATAACGGTCGTATATAACGACGGTTGTGTGACGGACTTTGTGTATAACGGTTGTATATAACGATGGTTGTGTGACGGACTTTGTGTATAACGGATGTGTGACATACTTTGCCTGAGTATAACGATCCCGAGACCTACGCTGTACAGAATGTTTCCTTGTCTGTTTGTCTTGTCTTGTCTCTCTTGTGGTTTTGCCTCTCATAACAAAATTGTCAATTGGTTTTAGTGATAAAAATTCTTCTGTGTGATAATAATTATAGAATGTCATACATTTAATACACATAATAAACATACTTTTTTTTACATACTTAATTGCCATAAAAAGCCATGTAAACAATGTATAACTTATAAAGGCTTACCAGTCGTTAATACCACGCGCAGTTACCACGTATTTCACGTATTCACGTACAACAACGAGCAATGAAGTGCAAATCAGAATATCCAGTGTTGCGCAATTACAATCGAGGCATTGTTTCTAGAAAGGGGAAAAGTGTCCCAAAACCTATATATGCTAAAAAAAAACTGCTTAGGATGCCCACATTTTTTTCTCACTTTCCTGGCTTAACAGGGGCATCCGAAAATACGCGCGAAAAAGATACATGCAATCTTTATAAAAAGTACCTCTCAAGAACCAAGCAAAGCTTATGCTATGTAGAATAATATCACTATTGTCTGTCACGTAAAAACCAGCCCCCTCCCCCATTGAACATCAAATGGTCCGTCAATTCACTATGTTTCTTATGTTTCAAGCTTAACAAGAAGAGGAGTACATATTTAAATTTTGTGGATCTTCTCATTATCAGCAACATATTCATTCAAGAATTCCTCCCTGAGCATGTAATTAAGGAACTTATTTTTCCGTCGCCGTCCTTGGCTGGTGGTTGTGTAACACAGGCAGACTGATTCGAATCGCCGTCCACCATTAATGTTCCAAAACCAGAACACAAAGCATTCGATTGACCGCGCCGTTCTCAGAACAAAACCCTGTGCGCATCTCGATGTTCCTGTTCTTGACCACTCCCAATCGACTACGCCCAGGCTGCCTTTGTGACTAGGTGGTCTGCTTTGTATTTAGATATGGTTTCAGCCGGCCCTCCCCCGCTAAAGCTAAATAAAATTGATCTTTTCCGCCGAAGCGCATAAAATCATCAATCACAGGTATCCATCTGCACTTGATGCCTTAGTGTGGCTCGCTCATTAAGGAGCGACAACTAATTGCCTTAGCGATTATTTTACCACAAGGGAATTCTGCCCACCCCCTATCACCCTGGCCTACTTCATTCATACATTCCCATTAGCACGTCTCAGGTCTTACAAAACGTCATATTTAGGCCTTATGGTTTCTTTGGTTGATGCATCTTAAGAGGAGGGTGAAGCGAGAGGAGTCTAGATAATTTATCGATATGCACTTTGGTCAAGGTCAGGTTTCTTGATGAAGTTTCGCACCCAAGCAAGCATGTATTTACCATGCAGGCCTCCCATTCATCACTCTTAACACAACACGTCGCCTTCGAACACACCTTAAGTTGATCCCTGGAGTTATCCCTTTTAATAAGCTCGTTAATCAATGGTAGTGGTGACTGGTCTAATGAATAATTAGGGCGACTGGGGATGAGTCGGTAGGTATAAACGGCGCGGGTTGCCGGGAGTAAAGGGATAGCAGGACAAGAAAGGTCAGCGGCGATGTACGTTCCCGGAGGCGACCGTAGTTCAGGCACAGGCCGCTTGGGGGTGCTTGAATCTTCTATAAGCAACCTGAAACTAATATCTTCAATGATGACATGGTCAGTAAAACTTCATTGTTTTAAATTAATTGTTTTAAGTGTCATCTTTCTTTGAATGTTACTTAACGTTATGTTTTCATCTTTATTACTTTACATAGACAAACACTGAAGACAAAATCTTGATACCAAGCACAGTCATTGCAAGAAAGATGCCGCGTGTGAAGGCGCTATACCATTAGGTTACAGCGAAGGATTAAAATGCATGAGAAACAACAAAATGTTAACGAATTCGTTTGATTAATCCCAAAGAAAGAATAGACATGTATTAAGTAATTTATTTAAACGGACGATGCACATTTGTCAAGATGTTTGTGACTTCTGAACAGGTAAATTAAATGTTGCTGCGTATTTATATATAGATCACATGGAACATTTTACCATAAGATGACGGTCTAATGTGAAATGTAAATATATATGCATTTTGTATTATTTATGAAAAATACCATACGCTTGAGACTATAACAAAATACGACCAATGTCATGCATAAGTTTACTTATATGTAATGGCACATGTTTATGTACATTACAGCAAGCGCATTTTATTTACCAGGGGTTACCTTATTCCCTATATAATGTTTTGCGGCAAAATGATTTCTTAAGTATTTATGTTATCTGTTAAATGTTTATATCATCGGTTAAATATTTATAGATTATGTATTAAACATAATCTGTCAAACGGCTAATTATATATTAAGTATATGTTATATGTTCAATTAAATCGGTACCAGCTGACTATATTGTATGTTCAGTGTCCATATTATCTATTCAATGTCAGCCATATCTTTTCAGGTCTACATTAGTTACTCCGTGTCAACCATATCTGTTTAGTGTCTATATTATCTGGTTAATGTCAACCATATCTGTTCAGTATCTGCATTATATGTTACGTGTCTACCGTCGATAGCCTGATCATAACAAGGTGAGTCATTCGTTACACCAAGCTGCACTGTATGGAAAAATGAGCCGCGCCTACGGGACTCAAGGTAAATTATTAGTCAGTCAATTGATTTATTTGATAAAATGCGCATGGCGGCGTTTCGCTCTTGTTTTGTTCTTTTGGTCCTCTTGCACTTGCATGACGAATTAAAAGAGGTTTACTCCATGGCGCTGATTGTTAAAATCCAGTTGTACGTTCAATGGGACTTTCAATGTATTAATCACTATATTGTTGCCATCAAGATATGATAACGGTTAATTTTATTCTGGAGCAATGTCAAAAATAGTATGCCTTGATCGCATATGACGCGTCAAACATTAAGAACTTTATTTCTATTAAGCAATACATTAGTGAGTTAGCAAAGCATTAGGCATTATATTGATCCATGATCAATCTTTAGCATCATACTTTTTTTAACATATACGTCATTAACATTATATTCCTTTAACGTTTTATATCTTCATCAGTATATTTGTCAACATGATATTTCTTCAACTTTATATTTCCATGATATGCCTTTCCGAAACCTCGGGTTAATTATGGCAATAACGGATGGCTGAGGTTGCCCCAATAACTTTCCGTAAACTCACGTTATATTAAGATTATCACAGTTCAAAGTTACGGCAAGATACGGACGTTATTTTCCCTTGAAATCGGACAAGTTTCGATGCTTCTCTAAGTGTTTTTTCCCTGTTAGTCTCTTACCTATACGCGCCGTGTTACATGTGTGCGGCATCTATTCCAGAATCATCTTGCTGTTGTGCCTTGGACGCACTCGATGCTTGTAGCTTTCTCGATGAATCGCCATTCCAGGTGAGCGGAGACGGGTGAAGGAGCTGCCACAATCATCTGTGTCCCCACCTTCATTTTCATTCATTTTCACGCCACTCTTTATTATATTTAAAATCCTCTGACCACGTTCACACCGCTCTAGATGTCGACCTCTTGCCTCCAATTTTGGACTGCGATGGATTTTAAATTATTTTTCCATCCACTTTGCATGACAGAATGTATTTTGTACCCACGGTTCTTGCATCCCTCTTAACTTTAACATAAATTTCCACCGATTTTTCCGCCGACCTGATTCTCGAACGGATTTTTTTCCTCGCTCTTTTTTTATATTGTTTCCACATACATTGCATGGCCCTTTTAATTGTAAATGGTTTCCACCGATTTGCACTCCCATTTACTTTTAGACTTTCCACCGCACTAGATAAAGCTTCAGTTCTGTTCACCTCCCCGCCCCTCTCCCTGCCCCTTAAAGATAAAAAATAAAGCAAATAAAAATAAAAAGTCTCCTCCGCTGATGTCGACTGGTGGTGAAGGCGGTCTTGTCTTCTCTCTCCAGGAATGTATCGAGGCGGGAGGGGCTTGCGAGGTTGACTGGCTCGAGGACTGCATCCTGGCGTACTGTGACGACACCTGGTGTGAATTCTTCATGGCCTTAGATGCTATCTGCCCGGACATTGAGATTCCGCTGCCGGAAGACTGCCGTCAGTACACCTTACAGCACGCCGCCATATTGATCATGTTTATACATATATATATATATATATATAAGTTAGTTGACTCGGCTCAACAAAGCACAACAAATAGTATGAGAATAGTTCTCTCTAATCCTCGTTACAGAAGCGCAGTTGTTCAGTTTTGAATCAAGTTTAACATATGGAGGCAAGTCCTGCACATGCACGCCGCTTTGTCACGCACTCGCGGTTCTACGGTGCCATTGCGTCCGGCCTTTCCGGTGACTGCAAGCACTACGTATCCCATGATCACGGGGCTACAACAGAAGTGTATTGCCTACCTGTTTAAGGGATATACAATGTACGATGTTTAATGATGGTGTTACACTCTTCTTTCAGCACCCTGTGACGGCACGGTCACGACATCTAACGGAGGAGACTGCGTCTGTGAATGCAGTTGCGAGTCTGAATGCCGTAGGTCAACCACCTTTGTTGGCGATGTTTTATTATATATGCATGTATATATGTTACCTATAACTTGTTATTATAAGGCCTCAAGGGTAATCCATTCAGTGGATGAGTGGACAAGTTCTTTCCATCTATCTTTTCATTTTGGCATATTGAACAACACTGATTTCGGTAAGACAGAAATGAAAGTTTTTCAATGACGGAATTATAATATCAATCAAAATTGCTGCAGGTTTTTTGTTCGCCAATGCGCACAGGACAGATCTAAATGTATCACGACCACCTGTTTCACGACACATTGGTAAAAGGGCCCATACGGCAGATAATTTTATTTCAACCATGCACAAACACAGCCCATTGATCAAGTTGCGCACTTCACCCAGCAAAGGTCATGTTGAGCACTTCATCCAGCAAAGTTGGTTTGCTGGATGAAGTGCTTGTCTGCCGTATGGACTTGAGCACTTCATCCAGCAATGGTCAGATTAAGCCCTTTATCCAGCAAATGGTCATGTTGAGCACTTCAACCAGAAACGTAAGTTCCAGCAATAGTTTCGTCAAGCACTTCATTTAGAAATGGTCAGGTCAAGCTGTTCAATCAGAATTGATTTTTTGTCCTGGGGTATTACCTGGGAGGAAATTGACTTGTCGGGGTTTGTGAGACAAGGGGGGCGGGGGGGGGGGGGGGGGGGTGGAGGGGAGGATTATCCGCCGCGGATCTTCCGGATGGGTGTTGTTGTTGGGAGAGGGAGAGAGCGGGTTGGGGGTGGTAGGCGGGCTGTTCTCCCAGGGAAGTTGCCCTGTTCTCCACCCTGGCATGGCTTGCAATGCAATATTTTGCAATGCCATGACAACTGCTATCTTTGCCTCATGAGTCCGTCATTTGGTTAACGTTGCAGCCGTGGAACCTACAACTACCCCGGAACCTACAACAACTCCCCCGGAACCTACAACAACGACCACAGAACCTACAACAACGACCACGGAACCTACAACAACAACCACAGAACCTACAACAACGACTTCACAACCTACAACAACTGTCAGTAAGTATGAAAAATAAATATTTCGTACCCACGCTTTCACCAAGCGTATGATTCAATAGTCAATGTTTCTACCTTTTGACCAGGCCTGTATTGCCATAGTCACTGTTTTGTACCTTTGACAAAGCCTGTAATTCCAACGTATTTTTTTGTTATAAGTTTTCAATGAGCTTACAAATTATGCTACAATGTTCCAGTGTCGATCGAACGTGTGAATCGCTCCTCTTTGCTTTGCGACCACGAGGACAATTCCATTTACCTGGATTATCATGGGTTTAACTAGTCTATAGTAGGTAGCGCATTCGATTGGCCCAGGTGGCCTGGGCATGGTCTATGTTTGGGATAAAGAACACGTCTTTGTTCGCAAAGAGTAGACGCTTACGTTCGGTGACATAGGTCATATCTTGACCCTTTCGTTCGTCGCGATGTGACCTACAGAGATCAAAGTGTTGGTGCAATGTTATTATTTAGTTCAAATTTAACCTTGTCTATTGAATAAAAACAAATATGAATGTGTTTCAATAACAAGTTACACTCTGTATTCAATGAAATCACCAAAACGCATTCATCAAAGCAACAACACTGAGGTTCGGCCTGTTTATTTTTCATAGAATTCTCCATTAGCGGTATTTCTAAATTACTATGATGTCACAACATTGACATGTGAGCTTTAACGCTGTATAGGCATATGTTGTCGATGGTGTACTTCATGGTGTATTCATGGTTGAGTGTTTTTCATTTACTTCATGCCAATGAAAAGAGACATCAGATCTGAGCGCGATAGCATGTCGTTTTTTATTTATCTATGACATCATTTTTCTTCTTCTTAAACTTCCGCTAGGACACTAGAAATTCCCTGAGATTGTTATCCTTACTACCCATTACTACCTGGGCATTGCGACCTGAGAATATAAGCTGGTAAATACAGGAGAATAATACGGGCTAAAGTTTGTATTGGCGTGTCACCAACATTTTAAAAGTTTTACATCAAACCAAATTATCCCGCAGTTTGTGTGGATCAGCTTCTCGACATCATCTTCATGGTGGACTCATCGGCCAGCATTGGAGACACCGCGTTTGCGAAGATCCTGGCCTTCCTCGACGGCGTCCTTACAAGTCTGGACATCGGCGCCGACTCCATTCGTGTTGGTTTGATCCAGTTCTCGGGCTTCGCCTCAGACATCCTGACGCTTGGCTCGAACAATGACAAGGGCGAAATCAAGGTGGGTGTCCCCAAGTGAACGCCTTAAAGGTGCATGTTACCAAGTAAACGTCTTACAAAGTAGATGTCACCAAGTGGACGTCTTAAAGGTGGGTGTAACCAAGTGGACGTCTTAAAGGTGGATGTCACAAGTGAACGCCTTCAAGGTGGGTGTAACCAAGTGAATGTCTTAAAGGTGGATGTCACCAAGTGAATGCCTTCAAGGTGGGTGTAACCAAGTGAACGTCTTAAAGGTGGGTGTAACCAAGTTAACGACATCAATATGGGTGCCACCAAGTGAACATCTTAAAGGTAGATATCACCAGT
>CAXHSH010000407.1:0-32926 GCA_964019135.1 Arenicola marina
TCGCTCTCTGGGTTCGGCTGTCTAATTGTTTCCGAGCGATTAACATCACCCACCCAGACCAAATCTCTCACCCCTCTACCCAATCTCACCCGCCTCTACCCAATATCTCCTCCCCCTACCCAATCACTAACCCCCTTTACCCAATCTCACCCACCTCTACCCAATCTTTCACCCCCTCTACTCAAAATCTTTCCCCTCTACCCAATCTGACCCGCCTCTACCCAATCTGACCCGACTCTACCCAATCTTTTGCCCCTTCTACCTAATCTCTCACCCCTCTACCCAATCTTACCCGCCTATGCCCAATCTTTTGCCCCTTCTACCTAATCTCTCACCCCTCTACCCAATCTCACCCGCCTCTACCCAATCTTTTCCCTCTTTTACCTAATCTCTCACCCCTCTACCGAATCTCTCTCCCCTATACCCAATATATTCCCCCCTCTACCCAATGTCTCATCCCCCTCTACCCAAAATATTTCCATCTACCCAATCTCACCCGCCTCTACCCAATCTTTTGCCCCTTCTACCTAATCTCTCACCCCTCTACCCAAACTCTCACCTCCTATACCCAATATATTTCCCCCTCTACCCAATCTCTCACCCCCCTCTACCCAATCTCTTCGCCTTCTACCCAATCTTTCAGCCACCCTCTACCCAATCTCTTTGCCCCTCTACCCAATCTCTCACCCCTCTACCCAATCTCTCACCCCCTCTACCCAATCTCTCACCCCTCTACCCAATCTCTCACCCCACTACCCAATCTCTGTCTTTATATCAAATGGCCAAATAACGGCCACAATATCCTGTTTGATGACGTAGTACACAATAACGGCAGCGATAGATTATTGGGATGACGTAGTGCGCAATAACGGCAGCGATAGATGTTTTGGGATGACGTAGTACACAACAAGATGTATAGATAATTTATTTCGTACTATAGGCTGGCCTCCAGCCAATGTACATAAACAAAACACCAGCAAGAGAACAAACGCACAGTCATGACAGTACATACAAACGATGTGAAAATTGAATGTGGGAAACTTCAATAACCACTCTGGTATTTTCATTGGAGAGCCAAGCGTACAAATTTACATCAATTAAACATATCTTGCTCGTTGTTTGTGGACATCAGTTCTACAAATTTATCCATTGTTGGGAACGTATAATAGTTTGACCAGTCTGTTATGCGGCATTAATAGCAATTTAACCCAATATTTACTGACTCCCTTCTCAAAGTGATATTTGATTGGAAGTCTACCTAATTCCCCTAGGACCGCTTGGTTCGGTGTTGCAACCCCTACCCCTAAGATATATTTACAAAGTTTCATTGCACTTTTTCCGCTACATCTGCAGTATTGAGACCCCGTATTTCCGATCCATATACCTGTATTGGGAGCCCCATAGTATCAAACATTTTCAGCAAAAGGTTGATGTCCAGACCACCTGATTGAATATCTAACTGTTTAATTACATTTGCAGTTTTCCCAGCCTGATCTGACCGATACCTTTGAGTGGCAGTCCATACTAGTTTAGGGGTAAAATGAAACCCTAAGTAGTTATACACAGATACACAATATATTTGGTTCCCAGATAACATCCACCGTTCATTCTCTCCTAATGGCCCCCCATTTCTAAAAAACATATCGAGATGGGACCGAGACGGGACCGAGACGGGTCCGAGACGGGATCGAGACGGGACCGAGACGGGTCCGAGACGGGACCGAGACGGGACGGAGGCGGACCGTCAGTTGTGTGCCCGCCACTGCCTTGGCGCCAGGAGGCCTGAAGGGTGGGCATTAAAGGGTTCATTCCTTTACTATTGTCTTTTCTATAACTGATAATATATGCATAAAGCACTCATTCCGTCCCGCAGTACCGGTGCCGCCACCAACGGCAAACGGCTGCGCCATCTGTGTAAAACTAGCAAACCTGACCTCACCCTACCGATTAATGTTTCAATCACATGTAATATTAATAAATACAAAAAAAAAACGGAAAAACGGAAAATTTCACGTTGCAACCGCCCAGCTATCAACAAAGTGCTAACGTCTCCCATGACTAAATTTAAATGTAATGCTTGTGGTAAAATTTGTCTCCAAAAATGTATATAAATCTTAGCATAAACACCCTTAAGGAGACTAGCACACTGGTACTTGTCCAAACGAAAAAAACGAGACCAGAAACACAAGAAGCCGATTTCCTTCTTCACAAAAACGAGAGAGTCGTAATAAACCGGGTTAGCACGTACCACCACCAGGCTACCAGCAAGCGCCAGGAGAAGCCAGAGGCGCCCCCCCCCCCCCCCACCCCACCCACGGATTGAATGTCGCTGATTGGTGCATGATCACGTTTTCCACGAACAAAAAAGATGAAAGAATGCCGAGCCGCGGGGCTTCGGAATTGATGAAAATGGCCGACGCAAGAGAAGGGAGAGAAGGGGGGTGGGGGGTGGGAGGGGGGGCGAGATAGAAGAGGAGATATCGCAGCTTGAGGAGACTGATATTCTGGTGTGCTAATGGCCAGTGGTGTGACTGCGCGGGCTGCAGGTGGCTTACTGGGAGATGGTGGAAATAGATGGATAGTGAGTCTCTGGGAGAGGGGAGGGATGGGGTGCGGGGAGGTGGGGGGGGGGGCGAGGAAAGGGTAACTGCTGACAACCCAACAGTGCATCAACGATGCGGCGGCGTGGGTTAACAGGCCTCGCAGGGCGGGGAGTTAGCAGAAAAACTCAGACGATGGTGTTGTTTAGTGCCTGGCTTTCGGGCTGCCTTCATTCCAGATTCATCGCCAGATCCAGACAGACGCCGATGGAGTGGCGGAACACGGAGGGTGGGGGGGGGGGGGGGGATGGAGTGATAGGGGCGGAGTGGGACTAAACCCCTTTGTCTCAGAGTCATATTCCGTCCCGTGAAAACACTGTCCATCGTCAGTACTCAGACCGGCAATGGCGAGGAAGGAACAATCAATAGAAACCCCTTATTTGAACCGTATTGTGACCAAATTACGATAGAGTGGTAACGAGGGAAGAATCAATAGAAGCCGCTCATCTGGACCACGTTGTGACCAAATTACTATAACGTTAGAGAGGTAACGAGGATTCTGTCCAGGGATAAATTATTGATAGGCGAACAAGGAGAGACGGCTCGCATTTTTAAAGACAAAATCAATGTAAAAAATCTCCCGTCATCATTAATTAAAGGCACATAAGTGGTGTTTGTAACGAAGGCAAACAGCGTCTGTAAAACCTCCTGTAATATTATTGTCTCTCATGGCAGGCGACAGATGCCGTCATCTCCTACCATCCACGGCACGTGTGGTCAGGTTTTGCCATAATTATGCAATGAATACCCCTCTATCTGTCCTAGTATAACGGGTCCCATGTCACTGACGCCACATCCAACTTTATTTTGTCTCAGGCGGCGTTTATATCTATTATACTCCCGTCCACATCTCGCATTTCACGAGAGATAACCGGGAACTATGTAAGATAGGCGTGTGCGACTGGTAACAGAGAATCGTTGCCACGGGGAAGTCGTGTTTCCTGCTATTTCAGTGACGGTCGCAAGCTATCTTATCCAGGGTTTTTGTGGTGCCTGTTTTTGTCTAGGGAGAAGAGCCCGCGTATCTTCAGGACTAATAACAGCGCTGTCGCTGCGGTGTCGTCTAGTGTATGGTTGAGGTTTTACGTGCCCTGCCGCTGTAGTCTCCCCCTGCTTATAAGCAACTATGTTGTAAAATGTTGACACAATTATCGTAGCCGTGACGACAGGATGAACCAGTGAGCAACGCCAGCGGTCGTCCTGCACGTGGTCGTTTTCTGCTCTCGGTGCAACGTTCCATATTCTACGCTACATGTATGTATACACGTGGCTGGTTGGTTACAAAAGCGGCGTCGTGGCGACCAAAGGGTTAACCCCAGAGCCTGTCGCCGCCCGGCCCAGCGTTCGTTCGGGCTTTTGTCCTTCCTCGAGTTCGTTCGACTGTTAATGAGCTTAACACTCTTGACAGACTATCTAACGGACACCAGCTCAGCATGCTGCCCTGAATTGCAAGTGCTGCCTGCGGCCCATGTGGCGTTCATTACTTACTACCTCAAAGGTCGAGCACTGTATCCTCACAGGAGTTGATACGCTGCTGCATGGAAATTGCGTTTAAAAACACTTCTATTCATTTTCGCATTCGTGGTGGTTGCTAAAAAAAATCTGCAATCGCATAGGGAGTTTATAAAATGGTATCTTGAAAATATAAAAAAAATGTAAAACCCCGTGCCGTTATTTTCAATTTTTAAAGGAATTTAAGAACATCGGACGCGTCAAGCCTCTGTTGTGAGGTCATTAGCATCTGTTTCTTCCATCTAAAACCTTTCTTTCTTGTTCCCTTTAGTTACATATTATGCTGTTGTTTTTTGCGTTTGGAGCGAATATACACCGGCTAGCTGGTTAGTAATTTCTGAAACTGCTCTTATTTTATGGTAATAAAGATAATGGATGGGCTGGCTTACTGTAAAATTACTTGCACGGCCCTTTGCACAGACATGTGTACTTTGCAACCCCTCCTCACCCTACCTATAAAAAGCCTCCCCTTTATAATAAGTACTGGCACCTTGCTCCTATCTCAGACTAAATGGCCGGAGGCTATATATTCTCCAATCTCAGTCCAAAAAGTACACTGTACCCATCGACTGGCGACATATATAATTATTCGTATATGGTGTAACACAATACTGGAAACTTAAATGACAACAGAGGACCATCGACCCCGATTTATGTCCTGAGTTGGCATGCGTGACGAGCAAGGAGGATTTGTTCATGCAAACTACACCACTATAAAAATACACTTTTTTTCTATTTTCCTCGAATGAAGATTTTGCATCCAAATCAACAGTTTAAAACGTTTTATGAGCATAATAAAATCGGTAAGCAACCATTTACTGTAAAATACGTGATGCGACATAAGTTACAAAAACGGTAATATAAGTTTTTGCATTAATTACTTCCATCATGCCCCTGCTAAAGGTAATAAGAAGATGGTGTTTGCGTGGCACTTGTTCGTATGATAGGTATGACCATCAGATGCTAGCCAGGCACCCCGTTATGTTATATCATCAAAGATGGAACTAGAGAAAGAAATATGCACAGTGGAATTGTTCCGCGGAATATAAGGGGAGAATGTCTGAAGAAAAAAGCTTGTGCATTTTTAACTACTCTCTGTTGCCTGGATGTTGATCGCTCTCCCGTCATACTGGGACGTCTCGCCCGCCATAACCAGTCAGTCTCCCTTTAGTCATCCTTCTACTTCTCTGCCTTTTGTGTTTCGAATTACTGAATATTCTTCTACTTTTTCACTTGCCTTTTTTGTTAACACCATATGATGACCCCATTTATGCCGTCCCTCTTGCCTCACCCAATCTTAATCCCCGATAAAGAATGGTAGTGCACCTCTATTACCTCATCAATCACACACAGCTATGCAGACTTCAGATTATCACCGACTCCTCTTATCAACAGCCGCCGGGTTCCGCCGACTGCCACTACCCCCGGGGTCTCAAGTGTCCGTACCCCCGCCTCCGCCTCCGCCTCCGCGTCTACCCTCTACCCCTCTCCCCTATCTACCCACCGCCCTCCCCACACTCATCCCCTTACTCCACCCAACCAACCCCATCCCCCCATCGCGATCGCCAGGCACCTTGCCCTAATCATCAACAACCAGATACAACGTTGTCTGAGCACTCTTCCCGCTCAGTGGCGCCACTGCATCCATCCTCCAAGATGGCGGACACAGGTTCCTGGCATGGGCGTGGCGGCGGCGGCGGCAGCAGCAGCAGCAGCAGCAGCCTCTGGACAAAGGGTGGTCGGTCCGAGGTCAAGGCTGTGTGGATGGCTGGCTGCTTGTTTGGTGGTGTACAGTTGTATGCTGCACGGCGCCCCCCCCCCCCGTCCTGGGCGAGCGATGAGCGCCCAGTAAATGGATCATTATTTGTCAGGCCTCCAGCCTACATGAATCGGTGATGAATGATGCATCAGTGTAAGCAAAGATAAGTCACAATTGACTGATAGAGATCCCCCCCCTCCCTCCTCCCCGCCGACATCTAATTAACATCACACTCTAGATCCCTCTGCACTCTTCACCCGGCAGCCCGGGACGACACCAACGAATATAGCCGGCTTCACGCCCCACCCCCTCTCGTATAGCATCGAGGGGGCCGTTACCCCCAGCTGTACCCCCCAAGTTACCCACGTGGCCCAACCTATGTTGTATGTTTCTTGCGTGTTCAAATGAATTTATAATGACCATCGCGGTCAAGGTTAATGACTTTGTAAGGCAGACACGTATACATAAAGGCCCCCGCAGTTTCCACGCACACAGACATATACTATGTGTTATGGATACCGCAGGGTCAGGGACGAGCCCCCTTTTAACGGGTGGCGGACCTGTCACATTGATTACCCGAATCGATGCCTCCAAATCTATTTGCCCTTCGGGTTTTGGTCGATTGTTCCGTGCTGAACGCATCCTCACCTCACTCACTCAAGTCACTCAACCTTCTGACATTTCAAGATCATTGGGCAATCGCTATATTTACATATCAAACCCGCACGACTTACTTGTGAGTGCCCCCCCCCCCCCTGTTCCCTGCACCACTCGCTGGCTGCCCTAACCTGATAACTAAAGGAAGCTGTTGAGGAGGATAGCAATCAGTTTGGAGGTGTGCTATTGGCAGGCTACAGTTGTATGGGGCATCGGGTCGTCATACACGGCGGGTCAGACCAACCGACAAATGCCATTATTTGCATCATATCCTTGCAGGTTGTAGGGTGTGTGGTGTTACGGCATGGGAGCCGGGCGAGTGATTGGGGTGGTGCTGGGATAAGGGCCAGCGTGTGGGTGGGAGAGATGGTGGGACTGAGATCTCGGAGTGGATGGAGGGGGGTGGGGGTAAGGCGTGGTCGCGGGAGTAGGGTAGGGGGTGATTAAGTTCGGGTGGCCGGTCGCCTGAGCCCCCACGAGACCTCCCGCCCCCCCTCCGCCGAGTCCCCTCCGCTGACCCCCAGGGAGAGCCCGGGCGCAGCATGTCAAACCGCGGAGAGCAATCTCCATTTACAGCGGATCGTTAATATCTGGCAGTTGTCCGACTCCACCTTTTTCCTTGGCTGCCCCGCTGGCTGGCTGACTGGCCCGTCGCGGCGCCGCACACAGCCATCGTTAACCCTCTGCAGTCCATGGCGGCAAGAGGCAGCGCGGCGCGATCCCTTTCAAAATAAAATTGTACGTCTCGGAAACCATTACCACTGGAATAAAGGCACTTATTGTTCCCGCTAGCCGGCGGCAATCGACCGCGCTGGTTTCCATCCTTGTAAAGTTATTAGTTTAACACAAGCCCTCGTTTGAAAACCTCCCCGACGGTTGACATGGGGCCGGTGGGGGGAACAAATGGCGACTCTTATAACTGGGGATAGAAGTCTCTGTAGCTGCGAGACGACTGGCTGGCTGTATGGTTGCCTGATACTCTATCAAAACTATATAGTATTTCGGATGGAGATCACATACCTTAACTGCCCAATGGTTGTAATGATGAATGTAATACGTGTATTATAAAGGCTGCTATATTCAATCCATTATCCTACTATTGGATACTTTTGGCGTCTGCAATGCTCCGCGAGAATGTATCAAATAATAGTTGGGTATTTTTTTGTTCTTGTTTCGTTAATGCTGGAAATACCGAGGAGATCTTACGTCTGTATTAAAACCATGGTGAAGAACATTAGTTGACCATCAGGCGACTGGTGGCGGTTTTGGTATTTGCTTTGCATTATGTATGTTTTAGATTAAAAAACGATCCCTCAACAGACCTCTTTCCACATGGATAATATCCGTGCAGTCAACAAAGGGTAATCTCAAGTCTGGAGAAAACTGAGCCCCGTGCCACCCCTCCCCTCCCCTCCCCTCCCCTCCCCTCCCCTCGCACTTACTGTGTCGGTGAACCAAGTTCTTCATTACCTCATTGTAAAACAGTAATCGTGTGGTGTTAACGAAACGGAATGTGCGACTTCACTATTGCAGCAATCTTCATGAATGCTTTATATTACTCACTTCCCTTTCCTGTTTTTCTCGAGCGAGGAGTGCTGGCTTCAGCCGTTGCATATGCCTTTGACTCGGTAGAAGCTGTAAAATGGGCAGACAAGTCACGAAATGTTTACGAGATACCTATCACCTCTCACCGTGCTTTATTGACATATAATGCCTCCAGTTTTCTGCCTGGGTTAGACGAGCGGCAACAACTGGTTGCCTTACCACCGCCAGGGTGTGCTTCCCGCCGACAAAGGTCAAAGGCCAGCAGTTGAGAGGCCATCCTCGGGTCACATCTGCCAGACGTGAATCCATCGACACCAAAAACTAGAGATCCTATCTCCATTTTCTTCATTTCTAAGTAAAAGGCCTAAGACCGCGGGAATTCAGTAACTGGACTTTTGTGTGTGTTTCGTTTTGCTTACTGCAGCTTTTGGTTTTGTCTGTTAGTGATATGGATACGACAACCTTACCACTCATCAATCTACCAGTTACACTAGTTTCACGTCCGCCCCAAATAGCTGATGGCTGCTACAGTTATATAATAACGACGCACTTAGGGTGCTTAGCAGTGATGGGTTATTTATTCTGTGACCTAAGGTCTAATCTTCATATCTTTTCCGTAAAGGTCGACGAAATATATGAGTACGATGAATCGATAATGCCCGTAATACGTGAGCTATTCTGCATGTGTCCGTGTTACAAGGTGTGGCGTTCTTCTGGTTGTTCTATAGAGACAGTCATGAAATCCGCCTTTCGGTTTATGTGTCATTCGTGAGCAGTAAGTGAGCCTTTCTCAGGTACCCTTGTCCTCTTTTGTTTAGCTTTGGTTATCTTTGTGGCGTCATTCGCTACGTTACCTTTTTTTCCATTCATGACGTCATTAACCCGTCTCTTGGCCTTATATATGTGACGTCATTGGCCACATCACGCTAAACATATGTTAAACATGCTTTATGTGCTTGGGGCAGCTTTCTTCTTATGAAAAAATACTTCATTTATCTGAACACTTTAAGGTCTATTTTTGTGCGTTGAGAAAAACAGTTGTCTTCTAGCATTTCCGGTGCGTTTTTTTGTTCATGGGATTTTTTGTTTCTACTTTAGTTTCGACTGCAATTTAATCTAACTGGTCATGAAACGAAACAGCGGAGGCAGATTACCGGGGCTTTAATAATATAAGGCTTGCCGGGTTTGATTTACAAGACCAGCCAGACGGTTCCCTTGCAAGAGGGTCTGTTGTGAAAATTGGCTTGAGTCTTTGTAGTCGGGGCACGGAGCCGGAAGGGGAGGGGATGGGTGTGCTTGGCCGAGGGGGGAGGGGGGGGGGGGTGTTATTTAGGGTTATGGGAGAATGCCGTTGGAGGACTGGGGCAGGGTGGGGATGGGGCTCGAGTAGATAAGATTGAATGAGTGAGGGTGGGAGTGGGTATGCAGACCCTGGTAGCGGGAGGTGAGGTAATATACGACTCAATAGGCCTGTGAGTTTAGCCTCTCTTCAATCACGACCTGTGTGGTCTAGCAAGGTAGGTGGGTGTGTGTGTGCGGGGGGGGGGGGGGGGGGGTGACGGTCTGGCCTTTCTGCTCCGTCACCTCTGGGTTTGCCGACTGCTCCTGGCCTCAGTGGCAGTCAGTGACCGAGTGACCATGGCCGCCTCTTCTAAGTTAAAAAAAGGCGTCTTAGGTTTTTCTCTTCGGTCACCATTATTTTTGGCCGGAATATAGGGCCTACACATGCCGGAAATGAGAAAGATCGCGTGTATGAATGCCATGGGGCGCCAGACAAATACATCTCATCGTTGACTCTTGATCTTACACACAATGATAACTGACTTGATATTGACATACCGACCGATGTGCAACGCGTGGCTTCGGTTCTTTCAAATCAGTCTTAAAATCTAGGTATCTAACATCTTAAATGGTACTAAGACGATCTTATATTCTTCTTATGATGTACAGAAGCAGAAACTAAGAATGCGACCGACGAATACACAAAAAAAGAAATATATGTTTTTATCAGTGCCATAATCGAGTTGAGCATTTAGACACAACCTAAAATCGTGACTTCCACCGCTGAAACGCGAGGCGTCGTTTTAGCTGTTTTATCTCCAGCTCAATTTCGCTGCGTGACTTCAAGGCAAAGAAGGATCCGGCTTGTAAAATGTGGTGCTCTGTCCGAAAAAAACTGTAAAAAAAGGATAACTACCTACTGATGACTGTGCCTTGAAAGTCTGCATCCGCTAAACACTGCAGGCCTGATCGACTCTTTTTGTCATCAGTACCAGCAGAAAACCAAAAGAAATGCTTTGCCTTGATAGGAGACACAGTCTTGTGGTTCATGGGAGGGAATAAACAACCGACAAGAAAGCACATAAACCTGCAACCATTATGCGTACTTTAGTGGTTGCCAGCGAAATTATTTTAGGGCGTAAAGGGATTTGATGGGGTTGGTGCGTACTTTGCGGGCGTCGCAACTTTTCGTTGGGGTTCATTTCCACATACTATCCACTGTAAGGGGGAGGAAACCGGAGTGCGATCAGGGGGGGGGGGGAGGGGGGGTACCGGCAGGGTGTCAAGTGATGACGATAGGGTGGGGGGGGGGGGGTGTAGAGGTCAAAGGGGCTAGGGCCCGAATTATCAAACATTTTACGTGGTATATGCCTGAGTCGCTGAGGCACTCTTGTAACAGAAATGCAAACATACACTAACGTTTAAAATAACTGCACGTCAGCTAGTTGATATTACTATATTAATATAGGATTACTTCGAAATATTGTCAATAAATTATTTACTTCCATTCCCATATTATATAATATATAAGGCCTCTATGGGGTGACATAAAGTTTGCGAAAGCTCTCACGTTCCACGGCGCCACAACGCGCCACAACGCGCCACAACGCCACGGTGCCACAACGCGGTAATGGGACTTTGGGGAGCGACACGAGCCCAGCATCGTTCCTGAGTGCAGAGCATGAACTCACCATGACAAATTGGTCGGGGGAGACATAAAGTATCATCTTTGACCTGAAGCTGCCAATGGGTTATCACAGGTCGTTATGTTGTAACCCTCGAAGCACATTACCGCCCCCCCTCACACACACACACACCCACACACAACCACCACCTTCACACACACACACCCCTCCTAACCCCCCATCACCCCCCATCACCCCCCATCACCCCGTGCACGCCGCATCCTGACAGAAGCCAATGTTGTTCCACACCGACGACGCCCCAAAAGACCTTTGAACTTTCACCCCTGACCTTGCAATGGGTGTGGAACTACGCGCAGACGACCGCTTCGCTCATATTACTGATGTGCGATCTTGTGCGCCGCGCGGCGTTTCCGGTTACGCTTCCCGGATGTGACGTAAGAAATGGAGCTCTTAGCGCCTCTCTGTAGAATGTAGTTATACCAAGACATCGACAGCGAGGGTCGCATGGCGGGGGGCGGGGAAGGTGGTTGCCAAGGAATAAATTACGGGAATCAATATCGTAACTATTAGAAAATATACAAGCATAAGTTTATTATGCCATTCCATTCCCATGTCCCGTTCATTGTTTATCCAATGGCCACATAGACCCAGAGCGAATCTGCCCCACTCACCCCAGAACCTATAAGTAGATGAGCCCCACTCCCTTCCATCGCCATGTTATTTATTACCGACAGCCGTGCCTCACGTCACCCTCCCCACCCCCTCTTCTTATTACACCTCATTCCACATATTGCCCCAGCCCACCCAACCCCGTGGTCACCCTCCCCACCCCCTCTTCTTATTACACCTCATCCCACATATTGCCCCAGCCCACCCAACCCCGTGGTCACCCTCCCCAGCCCCTCTTCTTATTACACCTCATCCCACATATTGCCCCAGCCCACCCAACCCCGTGGTCACCCTCCCCACCCCCTCTTCTTATTACACCTCATCCCACATATTGCCCCAGCCCACCCAACCCCGTGGTCACCCTCCCCAGCCCCTCTTCTTATTACACCTCATCCCACATATTGCCCCAGCCCACCCAACCCCGTGGTCACCCTCCCCACCCCCTCTTCTTATTACACCTCATCCCACATATTGCCCCAGCCCACCCAACCCTGTGGTCCCCTCCCCACCCCTTCTTCTTATTACACCTCATCCCACATATTGCCCCAGCCCACCAAACCCCGTGGTCACCCTCCCCACCCCTTCTTCTTATTACACCTCATCCCACATATTGCCCCAGCCCACCCAACCCCGTGGTCACCCTCCCCACCCCCTCTTCTTATTACACCTCATCCCACATATTGCCCCAGCCCACCCAACCCCGTGGTCACCCTCCCCACCCCCTCTTCTTATTACACCTCATCCCACATATTGCCCCAGCCCACCCAACCCCGTGGTCACCCTCCCCACCCCCTCTTCTCATTACACCTCATCCCACATATTGCCCCAGCCCACCCAACCCCGTGGTCACCCTCCCCACCCCTTCTTCTTATTACACCTCATCCTACATATTGCCCCATCCCACCCAACCCTGTGGTCCCCTCCCCACCCCTTCTTCTTAATACACCTCATCCCACATATTGCCCCAGCCCACCCAACCCCGTGGTCACCCTCCCCACCCCCTCTTCTTATTACACCTCATCCCACATATTGCCTCATCCCACCCAACCCTGTGGTCCCCTCCCCACCCCTTCTTCTTATTACACCTCATCCCACATATTGCCCCAGCCCACCCAACCCTGTGGTCACCCTCCCCACCCCCTCTTCTCATTACACCTCATCCCACATATTGCCCCAGCCCACCCAACCCGTGGTCACCCTCCCCACCCCCTCTTCTTATTACACCTCATCCCACATATTGCCCCAGCCCATCCAACCCCGTGGTCACCCTCCCCACCCCTTCTTCTTATTACACCTCATCCCACATATTGCCCCAGCCCACCAAACCCCGTGGTCACCCTCCCCACCCCTTCTTCTTATTACACCTCATCCCACATATTGCCCCAGCCCACCCAACCCCGTGGTCACCCTCCCCACCCCTTCTTCTTATTACACCTCATCCCACATATTGCCCCAGCCCACCCAACCCCGTGGTCACCCTCCCCACCCCCTCTTCTTATTACACCTCATCCCACATATTGCCCCAGCCCATCCAACCCTGTGGTCCCCTCCTCACCCCTTCTTCTTATTACACCTCATCCCACATATTGCCCCAGCCCACCCAACCCCGTGGTCACCCTCCCCACCCCCTCTTCTTATTACACCTCATCCCACATATTGCCCCAGCCCACCCAACCCCGTGGTCACCCTCCCCACCCCCTCTTCTTATTACACCTCATCCTACATATTGCCCCAGCCCACCCAACCCCGTGGGCACCCTCCCCACCCCCTCTTCTTATTACACCTCATCCCACATATTGCCCCAGCCCACCCAACCCCGTGGTCACCCTCCCCACCCCCTCTTCTTATTACACCTCATCCCACATATTGCCTCATCCCACCCAACCCCGTGGTCACCCTCCCCACCCACTCTTCTTAATACACCTCATCCCACATATTGCCCCAGCCCACTCAACCCCGTGGTCACCCTCCCCACCCACTCTTCTTAATACACCTCATCCCACATATTGCCCCAGCCCACTCAACCCCGAGGTCACCCTCCCCACCCCCTCTTCTTATTACACCTCATCCCACATATTGCCCCAGCCCACTCAACCCCGTGGTCACCCTCCCCACCCACTCTTCTTAATACACCTCATCCCACATATTGCCCCAGCCCACTCAACCCCGAGGTCACCCTCCCCACCCCCTCTTCTTAATACACCTCATCCCACATATTGCCCCAGCCCACCCAACCCCGTGGTCACCCTCCCCACCCACTCTTCTTATTACACCTCATCCCACATATTGCCCCAGCCCACTCAACCCCGAGGTCACCCTCCCCACCCCCTCTTCTTAATACACCTCATCCCACATATTGCCCCAGCCCACTCAACCCCGTGGTCACCCTCCCCACCCCCTCTTCTTATTACACCTCATCCCACATATTGCCCCAGCCCACTCAACCCCGTGGTCACCCTCCCCACCCCCTCTTCTTATTACACCTCATCCCACATATTGCCTCATCCCACCCAGCCCCGTGGTCACCCTCCCCACCCACTCTTCTTAATACACCTCATCCCACATATTGCCCCAGCCCACCCAACCCCGTGGTCACCCTCCCCACCCACTCTTCTTATTACACCTCATCCCACATATTGCCCCAGCCCACCCAACCCCGTGGTCACCCTCCCCACCCACTCTTCTTAATACACCTCATCCCACATATTGCCCCAGCCCACTCAACCCCGAGGTCACCCTCCCCACCCCCTCTTCTTAATACACCTCATCCCACATATTGCCCCAGCCCACTCAACCCCGTGGTCACCCTCCCCACCCCCTCTTCTTATTACACCTCATCCCACATATTGCCCCAGCCCACTCAACCCCGTGGTCACCCTCCCCACCCCCTCTTCTTATTACACCTCATCCCACATATTGCCTCATCCCACCCAGCCCCGTGGTCACCCTCCCCACCCACTCTTCTTAATACACCTCATCCCACATATTGCCCCAGCCCACCCAACCCTGTGGTCACCCTCCCCACCCCCTCTTCTTATTACACCTCATCCCACATATTGCCCCAGCCCACTCAACCCCGAGGTCACCCTCCCCACCCCCTCTTCTTAATACACCTCATCCCACATATTGCCTCATCCCACCCAACCCCGTGGTCACCCTCCCCACCCCCTCTTCTTATTACACCTCATCCCACATATTGCCCCAGCCCACCCAACCCCGTGGTCACCCTCCCCACCCCCTCTTCTTAATACACCTCATTCCACATATTGCCCCAACCCACCCAACCCCGTGGTCACCCTCCCCACCCCCTCTTCTTATTACACCTCATCCCACATATTGCCCCAGCCCACCCAACCCCGTGGTCACCCTCCCCACCCCCTCTTCTCATTACACCTCATCCCACATATTGCCCCAGCCCACCAAACCCGTGGTCACCCTCCCCACCCCCTCTTCTTATTACCCCTCATCCCACATATTGCCCCAGCCCATCCAACCCCGTGGTCACCCTCCCCACCCCTTCTTCTTATTACACCTCATCCCACATATTGCCCCAGCCCACCAAACCCCGTGGTCACCCTCCCCACCCCTTCTTCTTATTACACCTCATCCCACATATTGCCCCAGCCCACCCAACCCCGTGGTCACCCTCCCCACCCCCTCTTCTTATTACACCTCATCCCACATATTGCCCCAGCCCACCCAACCCCGTGGTCACCCTCCCCACCCCCTCTTCTTATTACACCTCATCCCACATATTGCCCCAGCCCACCCAACCCCGTGGTCACCCTCCCCAACCCCTCTTCTTATTACACCTCATCCCACATATTGCCCCAGCCCACCCAACCCCGTGGTCACCCTCCCCACCCACTCTTCTTATTACACCTCATCCCACATATTGCCCCAGCCCACCCAACCCCGTGGTCACCCTCCCCACCCCTTCTTCTTATCACACCTCATCCCACATATTGCCCCAGCCCACCAAACCCCGTGGTCACCCTCCCCACCCCCTCTTCTTATTACACCTCATCCCACATATTGCCCCAGCCCACCCAACCCCGTGGTCACCCTCCCCACCCCCTCTTCTTATTACACCTCATCCCACATATTGCCCCAGCCCACCCAACCCCGTGGTCACCCTCCCCACCCCCTCTTCTTATTACACCTCATCCCACATATTGCCCCAGCCCACCCAACCCCGTGGTCACCCTCCCCACCCCCTCTTCTTAATACACCTCATCCCACATATTGGCCCAGCCCACCCAACCCCGTGGTCACCCTCCCCACCCCCTCTTCTTATTACACCTCATCCCACATATTGCCCCAGCCCACCCAACCCCGTGGTCAGCCTCCCCACCCCCTCTTCTCATTACACCTCATCCCACATATTGCCCCAGCCCACCCAACCCCGTGGTCACCCTCCCCACCCACTCTTCTTATTACACCTCATCCCACATATTGCCCCAGCCCACCCAACCCCGTGGTCACCCTCCCCACCCCTTCTTCTTATTACACCTCATCCCACATATTGCCCCAGCCCACCCAACCCCGTGGTCACCCTCCCCACCCCCTCTTCTTATTACACCTCATCCCACATATTGCCCCAGCCCACCCAACCCCGTGGTCACCCTCCCCACCCCTTCTTCTTATTACACCTCATCCCACATATTGCCCCAGCCCACCCAACCCCGTGGTCACCCTCCCCACCCACTCTTCTTAATACACCTCATCCCACATATTGCCCCAGCCCACCCAACCCCGTGGTCACCCTCCCCACCCCCTCTTCTTATTACACCTCATCCCACATATTGCCCCAGCCCACCCAACCCCGTGGTCACCCTCCCCACCCCTTCTTCTTATTACACCTCATCCCACATATTGCCCCAGCCCACCCAACCCCGTGGTCACCCTCCCCACCCCCTCTTCTTATTACACCTCATCCCACATATTGCCCCAGCCCACCCAACCCCGTGGTCACCCTCCCCACCCCTTCTTCTTATTACACCTCATCCCACATATTGCCCCAGCCCACCCAACCCCGTGGTCACCCTCCCCACCCACTCTTCTTAATACACCTCATCCCACATATTGCCCCAGCCCACCAAACCCCGTGGTCACCCTCCCCACCCACTCTTCTTAATACACCTCATCCCACATATTGGCTTATCCCACCCAACCCCGTGGTCACCCTCCCCACCCACTCTTCTTATTACACCTCATCCCACATATTGCCCCAGCCCACCCAACCCCGTGGTCCCCTCCCCACCCCTTCTTCTTAATACACCTCATCCCACATATTGCCCCAGCCCACCCAACCCCGTGGTCACCCTCCCCACCCCCTCTTCTTATTACACCTCATCCCACATATTGCCCCAGCCCACCCAACCCCGTGGTCACCCTCCCCACCCCCTCTTCTTATTACACCTCATCCCACATATTGCCCCAGCCCACCCAACCCCGTGGTCACCCTCCCCACCCCCTCTTCTTATTACACCTCATCCCACATATTGCCCCAGCCCACCCAACCCCGTGGTCACCCTCCCCACCCCCTCTTCTTATTACACCTCATCCCACATATTGCCCCAGCCCACCAAACCCCGTGGTCACCCTCCCCACCCCTTCTTCTTATTACACCTCATCCCACATATTGCCCCAGCCCACCAAACCCCGTGGTCCCCTCCCCACCCCCTCTTCTTAATACACCTCATCCCACATATTGCCTCATCCCACCCAACCCCGTGGTCACCCTCCCCACCCCCTCTTCTTAATACACCTCATCCCACATATTGCCCCAGCCCACTCAACCCCGTGGTCACCCTCCCCACCCCCTCTTCTTAATACACCTCATCCCACATATTGCCCCAGCCCACCCAACCCCGTGGTCCCCTCCCACACCCGTTCCTAGAATTCTCGCTTTGTTTCTAAGATATCGTCCTGTTTTGCTACAAACACCGCCCCTCCTCCCCTGTCCCACTCCCACTGGATTCACCATCGCCCCACCGCAAGCCCCCTCCCCCCCCTTCACCCCATACCCCCCTCCCTCCCCGGGCCACATGTCTACCCAACCATCATCCCCGCCATCACTGGGTCTAAATCCCGTTGAAGACCTACTTCTACATTCTGCAGGACGCATCCGCTTAAAGCCTGATATCGCGTGGAAAATTGAGGTTACAGTCTGGGAGGACAGTGTCGGTGATCAGCCAGAAGGATGGCGCAATGAGTCATGGAAACACCGCCTTATGTAGGTCTACGCCACAGTGGAGCGGTGCAATGGGCGGCTAGTCTCTCTTCATCTCCTCCCTGAGGACAACCCGCACCTGTCGCATAGCCACGGGCTGCTTTTCTCTGTAGCTGTGTCTTTATCCATCTGTTTCTGACTCACTATTCATTTGGCTGGATCCGGTGTCTCCTTCCGCCCCTCTTTCCGTTTGACCCTCGTTATGTTTGTTACGTATCTCTCGCCTTCTCTGCCTCGCTCTGTCGGTCCTGCTCCTTTCACTCTGAATGTCTCTCTTCTCGCTTCATATCCCCAATTTTTAAGCTCCCTCTGTCACTATCTTTTCCGTTCTTTCTTTGCTCTGTCTCTCACATTATCTGATTATTTCTCCATCTGTCTTTTTGGATATATCAATGTTTTCTCTTTGTGTCTCTGTTTCTCTCCTCGCTCCGTCTGCCCCCCCCCCCCCCCCCACCCCCCGGCCTCTCGTGACGTGTCTGACACCGGAAGAAGGCACAGCTCCGGGGGGCGGAGTCCCCGAGGTAATAACGCTGACTTATTATGATGGCGCCCCGTTGTCATGGAGGCGGGGGTAAAATAAGAACTAGCGGTTGGGGCGGGGCGGGTCGGGATGGGGCAACGTATTGAGTCTAAAGCTGGCGTCGTCCTTACTACAAGACGGCTGGTGCCCGGGGGCCGGGAGCAGCGTTCCCAGACAGAACGGGAGGGACAGGAGGCGGAATACAAAACAGGGCGAGGTGTAATGAAGATGGGGACCGAGAGAGATTCGTAAGATACACCGTGGCGGATCCAGCGGGGGGGGGGGGGGCTACAGCGGCGAGAATAAAGAAGCCTATCCCTGTCCACGAGCAGCAACCTGATGCTAAAAGAAGGGCCAGTGCCCACCCCCCCCCCCGCTTCCGCCGCCTATGTACTGTAATCTCGAAATTAAGGCCCCCCCCACCCCCTAAAGTCTGGATCCGCCCCTGATACATGTAGTTCTAACGGAAGGCTGTACTGATCGACAGTTTCATGGAAGAACATCGGAAGTCAAAACAAGGCGTGTTTAAACTTAACGTCTGTCGCGTGCTGGTCTCGGAGTCGCCATGTCACTGATCTGTGTTACCATAACAACCCTACCCGGCACGATTTGTTATGGCTGTTATTG
Organism: Arenicola marina; assembly: GCA_964019135.1. Classification (NCBI taxonomy): domain Eukaryota; kingdom Metazoa; phylum Annelida; class Polychaeta; family Arenicolidae; genus Arenicola; species Arenicola marina. The sequence goes on from CAXHSH010000407.1 coordinate 19,052, forward strand.
CTCTCGCAATTACGAAGAAACAATTTATAATCAGTTTGTACAGATGTAAGATGTCCTTGATATCAAATCAAGGGAAGAATGGGTCCTTTGCCCCATCCCACTTCATCAACCCCTTCTTTAAACGCCCCTGCCAGGTTTTGCAACCTTGGTAACCCAAAAAACTGTAGATTATGGGGCCTCAAAAAACCCAAGAAATTCACAGACATTATTAGTTCATTCTATTTATTATCAATGTAATGAGATACTGCTGCGATAAAGCGAATGCAACGTTGTTTTGTTTGATCGATCCCTTGACTTGATTCCCAGTTATAACACCGAGCCTCAATCCAATGTCACTACACTATAGGCTTTTTCACTGTGGTTCGACCCACATGATTCAGTGACACGTGATGGTCCCGGCACTCTGGGGTGTTCAGCGGCAGATGAATAGTCTCCAAGTGCCATTCATCAACGGAAAGATGGATAACCCGAAAGGTTCTCCCTAGGCTCTCCGAACTCTGTCTGTTGTGTATTCTTTTTTTGTTGCAGCGCCACGGTCAAAACTCAATTTATTTCTGTGATCCTTGGTTGTCTCGGTGGAGTCGCACGAACCCTTCTCGTCGATAAGGCGATTCCTAGAAGCCCAGGGCACCTCACCCTCTCCGCACTCCTCGCTCGGTCACTCACTCTTTGAATTACCGTATCCCTGTCAATGATCCAAAGAGATTGATCAAGCAACGTCTAGCAGTTTGCATCGCGGCTAGCTAGGTTCAGCCCGGTAGGAATTCCCAGTAATTTCTTCCCGCCATTTTGTAAAGTGGCAGACGAGAGCTGAATGGCGCGTCATGGCAACCGAACGCGAGGCGGAAACAACAACCGCATTCCATGGCCATGGAAATGTACATCGTATACTGTCAGTGGTAGTCGGAGAGAGAAGCTTTGTCTGCAGAAGCTTGGGTTTGTCCAATCTTAAAACGACACCGTTAATACACTGCAAGCGCATCTTGCCTGTATCGCTCGGTATTGAATTATCTTTATCCATTTTTTTTTCTTTTGTCTTTTTTACAACGATATTTGTTTCTCTATTTGCCATTATGCATTGTACAAGGCGTGGCACGATTGGCGTTAACAAGGCAATCACAAACATTGCCACCGCCTGGTATTGTATGACATTGAGAAGATGGAACAGACGGGGAATGCTGAGAGGAGTCGGGAGTAGAGAGAGGTATGTGGGGAGGGGGGGGGGGATCTGGTTGATACAGATACAGGGTACAATGGACCATTATTGATATAGCAAGCCGGCTGATCCGGTTGAAATGGCGATGAAAGATTAATGAGATCCCATAGCCTGTCACTTTGTGAAGGGACGCCCCGTTATGCTGTCACATACCCCCCCCCCCCCCACCCACCTCCCCCCACCACCAGTGAGAAGCCTCAGCCTGGCCGGCGCTTGGGGCGTGGCGTGGAGGGAGAGGGTGGGCTGAGGGTGGGCGGGGATGGCTTAGAGGAAGAGAAGAGGCTTAGGTGTACATGTTTATTAGAAAAGATGGGGACCGAAGCAAGGAGAGAACGTGAGAAAGGGAGACAAGAGAAACAGAGAGGAAGGGGGGGGGGCTAGAGGCCGAGAATGGGAACTGACAAAAGGGCAGAGAGAGAGAGAAGAAGAAGATAATTATGGATAGTAGGTGGAGTGAGAAGAGACGGGGAAGAGGAGAAGACTCAGGGACCAAGCAATAGCAATGGCGGGGATATTATCAGAGGAGGCGAGCAGAAAGACAGCGGTCAGGGGAATAACAATAGCAACGAGAAAAAAACAAGAGATAAAGACTCGAGACAGAACAAGACGATACGATACAGAATGAAGAGAAGGAACTAAAAGTGCCACAGACACAGGGCCAGGGACAAAGAAGACATAGACGCTATCAGAGATAGTACGTGAGGGCCCCGATCGTTTCCATGGAGACACGTCCGCCGGGACACGCGACTGGCATATCTGGCTTTATCTCTATGACAACAAAATCAATGCGCTGCCCTGGCAGCGGTGCCCTGGCAGCGGCAGCTCCTATACCCGAGCGATATACAACCCCGAAGGGATGTCCCTGTTGGCCCCTCCACTAACCTACTCAATCCATTCACTTCCCTTCAACCTGCCCCCCCCCCACTCCCCCACCCTTCCCTCCTCTCCTCCCCTCCGCTCACCTCCACCCTCACCCCACCTCGGCACCCCCCCCCCCGCCCCACAGTCTCCACGTAAGACATTAGCCCTAAGCGAGGGTTGAGATCCTATTGCCTGGCGCCTATCCCCAGTTCGTCCCCATGAACTACGAGAGGTTTTCGTTTCCACCCAGTCGTGCCGCAATCAATCGTTCCCTCTGAGCACCCACGATGCATCCATTCATGGAACACGAGGGCCGGGTATCGACATTCAGTTTTTCGTGTGTATAATCATAGCCTTTATTTAAAAAAAAAAGATTCTTTTGTACATAAACCACAGTATAATTATGGAAATATTTCATATAAAAATGAGCTGTTCTATGGTGCTGATTTTTTTTAGCAGCGGGATGCATGAACTTGCGAATACTCCCTCCCGCTCCGCTTGCGGCCGTTACCATCGCCAAATGTCGCCAAATCTCGCCGCCCCCTTAATTACTGTCATGGAGGCCCACGAGCGCGGTGACTATTGATCGGGGGCGGGACTTCCGGCGGAGTGTGGCGATGGCACTCGCCCCATTGATTACCATGGCAGCCACCGGAAGGGAGGGACAGTGCCGCTCGCCCGATTGACCATTCAAAGGATGCGCCTTGCACCGTGGCCGGACAGCTAGCGAGGAGACAGGCATGGCCACCGGCACAGCGGGGCGGGGGTGGGGCGGCCAGGGGTGGGGCGGCCAGGGGCGAAGGGGGAGGAGAAGGGAGAAGGGGGAGGGGGAGGTGAGAGAGAGAAGGGAAGGGGAGGGGAGGGGAGGGGGAGGGGCGGGAGAAGAAAGGGAAGGGACGGGTGAAGGTAGACGGGGAGGGGGAGGAGAGACTGACGGCCTTCAGGTGTGGGTGGGTGGCCATGTTATGGGGGTGAATGATAGATCTAACAGAGCAGAGCAGAAGATTATATATATATTATATATATATATACATGTATGAGGCAGAGCGCGACTCGCGTTAGTACGCGACTCGCGTTAGCTGCAAATTGCCGCTCACCAGTGGCTAAGTGCGTTAGCTGATGACCGGGCCTAGTGAGAGGGATTGTAAGGTAGGGCCTCCTCCTACGGACGCACGTGTCCGGGCATTCATCAAGGCCTGTCCACTGGAGTGACTCCCCATTGACCACTGACTCCGGGCACCTGTCACCGTGTCGGATTGACGAGCACCTCATTGTGTACATCAATACAGCGCAAGCATTGAGAGGTGTCATATGTTCCTCGCGGCTTTGTCCCTGTCTACCGCGGCAGATTACAGCCCGCCCGGCCCACGGCGTGACAGAAAAAATTCAGTTGCCCCTGTTTTATCCTAGGATAATATTAACGTCTGGTTTAACGGTGGGTCAGCATTTATAGAACCCCAGAGCATTGGCGGTGGCGCTAAAGGCTTTACATCCCCGGCTGTTCCTAATCGATAGAGGGATAGATTGTCGGTCAGACAGAGGGGCGAGGTGCATTATGGGAATGTAGGCAGCCCAGGAGGGTACACAATGTGAACAGATGGCTGAACGACGGCTGATCGAGGGGTTGATACGGCTGGGCCCGGATAATGGAAAGGAGGAAATTAACTTATATATCAAATAGGGTGCGACATATTTTTATTGGAGTCCCAGAACTGTCTATGAGCTTCGGAACCAATACCTACGATGATGAATACCCGAATGAAGAACCAAGGAATGCTTAAACACGGGTAAAGGTTGACAAAATAAGGGTTACAGATGCTAAAATGACACAGGTGCTTGCACAATTCTAAGACAAGTAAACAAAGTAATGATTACATATTAGTTTAAATACTTGCGGACTACAACATTAGGAAAATGTCAACAAAGGCATGCTTATAGATTGCAACATTGGGATGAGTCAGCAAAGGAATGCTAACGAATTACAACATGAGAACAGGTCAACACAGGCGTGCTTACAGATTACAACATTAGAACAGGTCAACACAGGCGTGCTTACAGATTACAACATTAGAACATGTCAACACAGGCGTGCTTACAGATTACAACATTAGAACAGGTCAACACAGGCGTGCTTACAGATTACAACATTAGAACATGTCAACACAGGCGTGCTTACAGATTACAACATCAGAACAGGTCAACACAGGCGTGCTTACAGATTACAACATTAGAACAGTTCAACAAAGGTATGCTTACAAATTGCAACATTAGAACAGATGAACAAAGGCACGCTTGCAGATTCCAACATTAGAACTAGCGAACAAAGGCATGCTTGCAGATTACAACATTAGAACTGGCGAACAAAGGCATGCTTACAGATGACAACATAAGAACAATTCTGCAAAGGCATCATGCGTACAGATGACACATGGATTTAGCGAGACGTACGTGTTGATTGCCACGCCGGGTGAGTGCGACGGAATTGCCCCTAGATTTAGAGACAGAATTTGGCACTACGGCCAACACAGAGATGGTATATTGTCATGTATCGTCCCAGTTTTGTTTTGTAAACCATGAATGTGACGCTAGGTTTAAAGACTTTAACCTTTTGCGTTATATGTGGAAACAATATACATGTCATAAAATAGCCACTGACATATATCATCGTTATGTCTAATGTTCTATCCTCGTGTGAACGGCAAAGGTGGAGGGTGGAGTGGTGGGTGGTGGTGACTGCATGACGGCATCCCCGCACCCCCACCACCATGCGTTGTCACCGTGACACAGGCCTCGACTTGGGGTATGGAGGGGCGGAGTGGCACGGGGGCGGGTGGGGGGCAATATAGCAGGAGGAGTGGGGGGTTGAAGGGGATAGGGGGTGGGGGGTAAGGGCGAGCTCGACCCGTCGCTGCCCCGACACCCGCACAATCAGACTCTTCGCGGGGGTAATCAGGGCTTTATTGAATACCCGCAGTCAGGGAATAACTGCCCCGTCGCCACTCGCCGCGGAATGGAGTCTCCGTGACACGTGCTGCCGACACGTTTCCGGGCGATAATTGAGGACAATGCAGGTTGCCATGGGCCACGTGGCGGGCGATTGCCCTACAGCGCGACTGCTGAGCACAAAGGAAGGGGTCCTGTCGGCGTGTGTGTGTGGGATAGGGATGGGGGGGGGGCTGGCTGACGGGAGGGAGGGAGGGAGGCTGCAAATGACTATGGTGAAGATTATGGAGCAATAGGCAATCAGAGCGCCAAGATAATAGACCATTTATTGCTGACGCGTCTCGTTTGCTATGATGCGACTGGGGAATTGCAAAGAATACTTAAGCACTTGAGCGCTCGTTCGTTTCTCCCATAATTTAGAATAATTTAGGGACGGAAAAAAACGTGTGGATTGCATCCGTTGTTTGTGCTGTTAGTGGTTGGCCGACGCCTGTTGCCGCCAACCATTATAAGGACACAGCTTAAAGGGCAATCGCAATTATAAATTACAAGGAACCAGATGGCCAAAAAGTTTCTTTCATCTTCCATATTTCTTTATTTTATTCCAGCTCAGTAACCTTATTAACCTTAATGGTCTTCCCCCTCATCTTCCTCAGGTTTACTGCTATATTCATCCCAGGAAATAACCTGTTAAAATAATTAAATGTTACTTTATCACATTAACACATTTGAATATGTTGCCATGTTTAACAGTATCATATTTTCTATCGTCTATATGGAAGCACATTGCAATTTACTTTGCTTTGGTCAGCACGTTCTTATCCGTCGTCATCCACCCTACCTCACCCTACACCTCTCTAATCCCCAACCCTGACTTACCCCTAGCGCTAGCTCACCCCCACCCCTGTGCCACCCCCACCATTGTTCACTTCATGCACCCCACATCTCATCCTCCTCCCATATCTTACAGCCTGCCCTAGATCACCCCCACTGTTCATCCCACCTAATGACTCACCCCACCCCAGATTCGCCCCACCCATGCTCACCCCGCCTCTACCTCACCCCCTCCCCTAACTGACCCCCACCCTCAAGGCCCTTGCCTATTTTCCATGGCAAGTGGCGAAATGCGGATAACTCAGGAGACGTGTTGACAAATCTCTCCTCACGTCTTTGTCATGCCGAAGGCGGCTTTATATGTCCCCCTTCCCCTCTCTCTCTCTCCCTCCCCCCCCCTTCTCTCTCTTCCTCCCTCCCTCTCTCTCCCTCCCCCCCCCACTCTCTCTCCCTCCCTCCCTCCACGTCCATGACCATCCATCTAGGTCCCCCCCCCGCCCCAATCGACCCCCTTCACATCCATCGATCCCTTTCTTCGTACTTGGGATATCCAGCAATGTTTATTTCCATCACGCACTTGCCCTGCCCTCCGCCCCGTCTCCGTCCCCTCTCCCCCTCCCCTCCGCCCCGTCTCCGCCCCATCTATAACTTACAGTCAATATACCATCCAGCACCCCCCCCCCTCCCCCTCTCCCCGCCACACCCACACCAGCTCTCGCCAAGGGTTCGGGAGGTAGGGTGGGGGGATGAGGCCAGAGAATGGCGGGGTGAAGGGGTCTCCATGTGATGGGCTCAGATACTTGGCTGTCACTTCTGTCTGTAAGAGTGGGCGAGGTGGGGGGCGGGGAGGCAGCGGAGGAGGGAACAGAGGGGGGGGGGGGTAGGTCCGTCTTTACTGGGCCCTGAAGCGCAGACTATTCCCCGCCTGGTGGCCTGTCGTCACAACTAGATCTACACACAGCAAGGCGGACCTGAAACCCATCATATATTGTCAAGAGAGGTGGGTTTTTTTTTCCCCATTTTTAAACCATTTTTGTTCTGTCCGGGACCGATGAGTGGGACCGATGAGTGGGACCGATGAGTGGGACCGATGAGTGGGACCGATGCGTGGGACCGATGAGTGGGACCGATGAGTGGGACCGATGAGTGGGACCGATGAGTGGGGCCGATGAGTGGGACCGATGAGTGGGACCGATGAGTGGGACCGATGAGTGGGACCGATGAGTGGGACCGATGAGTGGGACCGATGAGTGGGACCGATGAGTGGGACCGATGTGTAGGACCGATGAGTGGGACCGATGAGTGGGACCGATGAGTGGGACCGATGAGTGAGACCGATGAGCGGGACCGATGAGCAGGACCGATCCTATTCTGTGAATAGAAGGCCAAGGAACGCATCGACCCTCCAGAGGGCGATAGGGAGAGGGAGAAGGCGGAGAGAGGGAGAGCCGTGGGGGTGGAGGCGTGAGGGCAGAGGGGAACAGTGGGGGCGTGAGGGCAGATACGATACAAACGTATATTCACTATTCCCTCAAGGAGGGCCGGGAAGGGTCTGAAGTGCTGTGGCTGTGGCGCTGTTTTCAGCCCAGATAAAGGATGGCGGGTTTTTACATAGAGGCTGTGTGAGGGTTTAACCTTAATCGTTCTATCGAGCACAAACTGGCTGGGGTGGTGCACCGTGAATGGTCATGACACTCCCTAACACCACACCAGCAATGGCCGGGCCAGAACCCGGACACTGACCGCTCCCTGCACCCCTCCCTCCTCCCCCTCAGCCCCAGGGTCCAGGGGGCAGGGCCGTGAGCCGAAACAATAATTTCGTTTGTGGTCCAACGGGCTATCGTATTTATTATTTATAATATCATCTGACCGCCCCCCCCCCCCACTCCGCCCACATACCCAGTGCAGCCTCCCCCCCGCCCCGCCCACACACCCGCGGGTACAACCATTCTACTGGGCATTACTTGTCTCGCATGGTGAGGTCTTCAGTCCGCTACTGGCTCCATTCCCTGTAGATCCCAATGTATATCGGGTTAGTATGAACGTTAACTGGTCGGGGGCTCATCCTTTTGCTGCTACCACCTGAGCGACCGAGCCAGGCACACCGAGAGAAATGACCCGGCAGCCGAGAGAAATGACCCGGCAGCCAGAAAAATGACCCGGCAGCCGAGAGAAATGACCCGGCAGCCGAGAGAAATGACCCGGCAGCCGAGAGAAATGACCCGGCAGCCAGAAAAATGACCCGGCAGCCGAGAGAAATGACCCGGCAGCCGAGAGAAATGACCCGGCAGCCGAGAGAAATGACCCGGCAGCCGAAAGAAATGACCCGGCCGCCGAGAGAAATGACCCGGCAGCCGAGAGAAATGACCCGGCAGCCGAGCCCAAATAGCAGCAAATCATCTCTCACCTCGCGTCAAGTATGTGTCATCGTACAATGGGTATCGCTGTCTCCATCAATTACCCTTTATATTAGTCATATCAGATTGTTGACAACCAAGGGTGATAAAAGTGCCAGTCAGTCCATTTCAGTTGATTATAATTACGATCAGTTTATTCCAGTCAAGAGTATCTGTTTCCCAGTCGTCGATATTTTACATGTTGTCATGGCCATTCAATGTTTAAGGCATGTTTAAATATCACGGTTATATGTTCGCACGTTCGGATAAAACTTGCCATATGTATTTATATATCTATCTTCCTTGCCCATATATTTTAATTATTGTGGTTATCTACTTGGGATTGTTAAAGGCAGGTACAGTGGTCATGGTAAAGCAGAACAACAGCACACCCACAGCGCGTCAGTCTGCCCAGTGTTGGCCGAACACCAGTCTCTGAAACCATTGGTCTGTCTCTGAAACCATTGATCTGTCTCTGAAACCATTGATCTGTCTCTGAAACCATTGATCTGTCTCTGAAACCATTGATCTGTCCAGATCTTCAAATTGAAAGAATAATTATAATCCCACAAGGATAGTGAACAAAAACCAACCGGTTTATTGACGTGTGAACCACGACGCGAGGGGGGGGGGGGGGGCTGAAGTGGTCGGTCCCCAGGGTAATGACCCGGGTGATGTGTGAACACAACCCCCAGCCACAGGGGTCCCTGCCCCCGGGGGAGAAGGGAGAGGGGTGGGGGGTAGGGGGGCACGGCTTCTGAAACTGAATTCTGAAACTTAGGCGATAGGGGCGGTATAACCGTTAAGTAACCTTATATGGGGTGTTTTATACGTGGGTGGCTATGCCCCATAGGGTTGTGTGTGTGGTGGGGTGGGGCGTCGTGGTTGAAAGGGAGGGGTGGTAGGGCAGTGGGTGTGGTCAGGTGAGAACCACAACGACTTCCTCTCTTCCACTGATGCCAGCCCCGTGCTCGCCACTCAGTCATCAACCCCTAGATCACCCCTCACCCTTCCAGAATGTGCCCCCCCCCCGACCCCCCCCCCCTGTCCCCGTCTGTCACATGCCGCCCTGCCCTCCAGGGCAAATCCATTTCCGATTTGGGGGCATCCTCCAGTTGCGGGGGAGGGAGGGTGGGGTGGGGGGGAGAGGTGAGGGAAAGGGAGGGGGCGTTATAAGGGGAGCGCTGGTACGAGATTGGATTGGTTTGGAGAGGGGAATTTGGTTAGGATGGGGTTCAGAACATATTAATGGCGACAGGAAGAGAATGATGGGTGAAGGGATGAAAAGGGATGAAAAAGGGATACATTAAGGATGAATGAATAAAGGGATGGATGAAGAGAATAATAAAGGGATGGATACATGAAGAGATTAATGAGGAACGGGTGAAGCTGAGGGAATTTATAAAACGTATCAGGGGGCGGGGAGGGTAAAGCATAAAACTTAACATATGTCCTTACATTGCATGTTATGGGACTTGATCTGACCAGAAATGGAAACCAACCCGACATGAAGAATATGTCAGAAATGCGGATTAAATATTCGGACCAATAACTTGCCTAAAGGATTCTGTCTGTACACTGCACGTTACAGAGGCCCGACCCTCTCAGGACGTGGCGAGTGGCCTGCAGTGAGGAACAGCGGCCAGGGCGGGCTCTCGTTTTCTTCTTTGCTGCAGCCTTCCCCGGGTGGTCCCCCCACCCCTCCCGCCCACCCCCTCAGTATTCCCACCGAGCCCCAATCATGCCGAATCATACCCTTCGGTTGTCAAGGTTATTACCGCATTTGACGGCGGACTGGCTCACCCGCGAGAGCGAGAGATAGTGGTGACCGCCAAGTCCTCTCCTGCCGTCTACTGAGGTGCCGAGCTATATTTTGCTGGGTATTGATCGCACTATTAACGCCCGTCCGCCATGTCTTGAGCAATAATACACTGTCGTTTTCGCAATAGTTTGTTGGGTCCATCAATTTTGTGACAGGTATCAGGTCCTGATAATGGAAATAGAAGCGAGGGGCAGGGGGTGTGGGCGAAAAGACGCGGCTAGTGGCTGTACACTTGACGTCCAGACAACTAGGTAAGTGGTTTGTCTGCTTGAGGCCCAGGCGGCAAGGTCATTGGTTGTACACTTGAGGCCTAGACGACAAGGTTATGATTGTTCACTTAAGGCGTATACGACACGGTTATGATTGTACACTGGAGGCCTAGACGACAAGGATATGATTGTACACTTAAGGCCTAGACAACAAGGTTATTGGTTGTACACTTAAGGCCTATACGACAAGGTCATTGGTTGTACACTTAAGGCCTATACGACAAGGTCAGTGACTGTACACTTGAGGCCTGGACAACAAGGTCAGTGATTGTACACTTAAGGCATAGACGACAAGGTCAGGAACTGTGCACACTTAGTGCCTCGGAACGGTTGAGGAGTTGCCACATCCGCAGGGAAGTCGCCGTGCCCACTCCACCGGAAGTTGTTCTGCCATTCCTGCAAGGCTTGACGGCCGCCATTCCCTTTAACCAGGGAGGCCATGGCACGCGACCCCCCCCCCTCCCCCTCCACACCTCTTCCGCTTGAGGGAGGGAGGGAGAGCGAGTCAGGGGCTGAGAGCTGCGAGAAGCGAATGGCTGGTTGTGGTATTTGCGGCTGAAGCACGAGTGACCGTTGGTATTATGGGTGGTGTGGTTAGTGTGATTGGTGTGTGTGATGTGTGTGATGTAGGTGTTGTGTGTGGTGTGGGTGGTGCAGGTGGTGCAGGTGGTGCAGGTATCGTATGTGGAGGTGGGTTGGACGATGGTGTGCCGTAATGTATCGGCTTGTGGACAGGGGACAATGGATCAATTTGGTTTTGAGCTGACACCGGACATCATCACGTGAGACAGCGGACAGCAATACTGCGGGGGGGGGGGGGGGGGGCAGAGCCGGTGGTGATTAGCGTGGCTAAGCCCTTTCTGCTTGGCTTGCTCTGTCCTGTCTGTGCTGGGGGGAGGGGGGGGGGCAGAGCCGGTGGTGATTGGCGTGGCTAAGCCCTTTCTGCTTGGCTTGTTCTGTCCTGTCTGCGCTGCTGCCGCTGCAGGGCTTGGCCGACTGGCTCCACAGAAGCCATTGATCACCAAGCAGGACAAGCGGGGTCAGCAGATAGTGGCAAGTATGGCTTTCACAGTGCTGGGCCTTGCAAGCAAGCCCCCCCCCCCCACCCTCCCCCTCGCGCCCCCACCTCCACCTGTCTGTAACCGCACACTGCCATCACATACACACAATACATAGCCACTGGTCACTACCATGTGAATAGGAAGACCCTAACTCACCTCTGTCCGTTTGACCTCACAATACAGACCCCCAAGCCAACCTGGATGACCCCCTTACCTCCTAATGCGGGGGCAAGACCTCAATGAAACCCCACCGTCGAATAGCCCCACCCCCTCCCCACCGACAGCTAGTTCTGGGGAGGGGGGTGTCCCTCCCTCCTCCTGTTGACGGCCAGCCTCCCGGTCTCGGAGTCTTATCATGTCTGTGGTTTTATTTTTGGAGGGAGAGTTCACTCCCATCTTCCCCACCCCAATCTTTCAAATACATCAAAATGTAAACCCCTTTATCAGTAAAACATATGAGGGTCGGTAGAGATATTATCTCATCCTCCACAATCACATTGATTTATAAATCTATTACAGTCCTTCGGAGGTCCAAGCAAATCCAGGGTGTTCACAGGACAAAATTGCCAGCGATGAAGGGGGTGGGATGAAGAAGGGGGGGGGGGGTGGAGGGGAGAGTAGCTAGGAAGGAAGGGGAAGGGGGATATGGAAACTGTGTGGCATTCCAAATTTAATCTCGTCTGATCTACACGGGGATATGGAAACTGTGTGGTACATGTATGTAGATGTATACTAGGTGTCGGGGGAATCAGACAGGCCACTTCACGTGGGCCCGGCCGCTATTGTATAGGGTGACACCACGTATGGCAGGCCTGGTCCACTGCCGAATCACACGACGTGACAGACAGGTTATGTTACCAAGTACCCCCCCCCCCCCTATTCACCTCCCCCCACCCCCGTCCCCACCACCAAGTTCCATGTCGGTCCACATAAAAACAGCCCTAGAGACAAAGACACAGGCAGAAGCCGGACTTGGCAACGTGCGGATGAGTGTGCCCCCCCCCCCCCCGCACGCCCCCCCCCCCCCGCTTCCCCCAACACCGTCAGCGGTCGAGAGTGTTAGCAGCATCGGGATATTCGGAGAGACAGCTGGGAGTGGTCCCTGAAATACACGACGGTCACCCTGTCTAAGGCGAGTCAGTCAGTTAGCAGAGGATGCACCTGGATTGGTCAAGATGTGTGTGGGGATGTCGGGGACAGACTTCTCATCGCTGAGCTCAAATGAGCAATGCTTGCCCAATTATGGTAATTTTTACCAACAAATTCCCCTCAAAAAGGGTGGATAAATGAGCAATGCGTGCGCAATTAGGGCACTGTTTCCCAACAAATCCCCCCCGCCTCTAAAAGGTGTTGGGGTGGATAAAGTGTGTGAAGCACCCCTCACTCACCCCCCCTCCCCTCACGCCCTACCCCTGGGGCCTTCACAGTGGCGTAAGAATCTACGCCGGGAATCGGGGGAACAACCTTTCAGCGCCCCGTCTTTAGCTGTCAACAGCGCGAATTGCTGATATTCTGAAATAAAATATTGCTTGCAAGAAATCTGGAGAAAGAAATCTGTGCCAGCTAAGCGTCCAATTATGCAGAGATATATCCTATATTTATACCTTCTGGCGGGAATGAGGATGCGACCAAGAAATAAGCCTTCCTACATGCGCCATCTTAGATTTTTTTACATTTTAGAATGAAGACTAAAAGTGTCTCAAAATTATGATGCATATGTTTTGATCTCGTTGAATTTGTAAACAACAATTTCAACGTAAAACTGCGCGGACTATCGCGCGTCACAGCGAGTCTCGGTCGACATCACACAGAATACAGAACAGCAAACAGGCGCGCAGGGATATAAAGCCGGCCACCAACTTCTGCTCCGGTAAACAAATGTGCTTCTCTCCGGATAGCCCACAGGCTTTCAGGATTTAAATTTAAGACAGAATATACTTATTTGACATAGACGCGAGGTTAGTAAATTACAGAACATATTACTTTAAGCCACGCACCAACCACCCACAGGCCATTGGTCATTGACAGCGAGATCGCAGCCTACATACTTTAATGACCTCGGACTGTTAGGCCGTCGCCAATTTTCTCTGTCACGGCATGTTACGTATCCCGACACCAGCGTAGCGAGTTGGATGACCTTCACACGTCATTGCCACTTGAATTGCCGGCTGGGGGCATGACAGTAGTGATGGCAGCAAAACGTATCGGGTTAAAACAAGGGTCATTTACCAGTATCAGCCTCATCTGTTTGGCGGGATGAGACATGCCGTGTCTGTGTTCGCAGAGAGCAGGGCACCATCCCTGGTCTGAGGCAAAGAGGAAATAATACTCGTTTTCATCACCTTCCAAGTACGGATTCCAATTAACTATCCCACACCTGACCTCATACCTTTTCCCAGCGCACCCAGCCACCCATTTTTACCCCCCTGGTATGCTGCACTGGCCAATGCATCCTTCAACCGTCGCTGCTGTT
>CAXHSH010000408.1:0-27109 GCA_964019135.1 Arenicola marina
CGCACCTGCTGCACATGAAATAAGCCGAATTACTCACGAACTACAGGATTGCACGGCCCGGCACAGCCCAATGTGTACGCACGTGCGTACGTGCGCGCGGCTGGCTACGCCCCTGGTGGTTACATTGTCGATTGGTCTGGAGTAAGAAAGTACTCCACTGCTACAAGACTATTCGCGTCGCAAGTCAAGACAGTGTGAACGTAATCCCACCAATACTAACACCTGTTGCGTACAGTATTAACATAATTGTTTTCAGGGCGACGTTCACCCCAAGAATGATGGTGCGATTGGAGTTTAGCTACCATCGAACGGCACTCCACAGATGAAATGGTATATATGTGGTAAGAAGGATCCCTTGCTGTTGCTGACCACCTATGTTACTGAGTGGTCCCTAAGCCGGAACCGGAAGTAGCTCAGATAGGAAGCAACTGGCTGTGCGTACAACATATGGCGTCCTTCATAACGGCCCGCCGGGATAAAAACTGAAATAAATAGGCTGTCCTGTGCTGCTTCTGATACACTACAAATTAACGACGAGGATGGGTTTCTAAATTACCACATAACAGTTTGTGAGAAATGCACGATGACGCGATTTGACCTTCAACTTACCAAGGTCATAATGTCTCAATGCGGAAGGTCAAGGGTAGAGTCGGGCCATATCCCCGTGTCCAACAAGGCAATGGGATGTTTTATCCGAGGCGACCATTCCATCGCTCAGCGGGACACGACCCACCGGCATTCCGGCACGATGGGACGCCTGGTCGGCCTGGTGCTGGCCCCCACCAGACCAGTCCCGGGGTTTGGAGATGTAATGCCCATTAACTCGAGAAGGGCAATCATTGCTGGCGAGCGCCTCTATCTATAAGCATAAAGACGACATGAATAGTTTGCCTTGTAGACTAAAGTATGCTGCATATCGCAACAAGATTCATCGCGGTTTGCGTCTTCATAAAGCGGAAGCCATGGGTGCCTGGCTTATATGGGGATTAATTTTATGATACAGTGTTTAGCACTTTAATGAGTTGGTGTAGTGTGACAGCTACGTGGTTGCTTCATATGGAAGGTCAGGTGTGGCAGCCACGTGGTTACTTCATGCGGCAGGTCAGGTGTGGCAGCCACGTGGTTACTTCATGCGGCAGGTGAGGTATGGCAACCACTGGGCATACCTCACGTGCCAGGGGAGGTGTGGTTACCTCATGTGGCAGGTCAGGTTTGGCAGCCACGTGGCCACTTCATGTGGCAGGTCAGGTGTGGCAGCCACTTGGCCACTTCATGTGGCAGGTTATGTGTGGCAGCCACGTGGTTACCTCATGTGGCAGGTGAGGTGTGGCAGCCACGTGGTCACTTCATGTGGCAGATCAGGTGTGGCAGCGACGTGGTTATTTCATGTGGCAGGTGAGGTGTGGCAGCCACTGGGTTATTTCAAGTCGTAGGCGTGATGTGGCAGCCACGTAGTGTACCTTCACTTGGCCTGTGATATCTGGCAGCTACGTGGCACGCGTCATGTGGCGGGTATGGTGTTGTATCATATGGAACGCCTCGTATGGCAGGTAAGATGTGGCAGCTACATGGCGGGTCTCTTGTGGCTGGTGTGGTGCGGCAGCCACTTGACAAGTTCCGTGCGGCAGGCGATGAGTGGCAGTCACGTTGTAAGCCCTATGCGGCAGGTATGGGTTGGCAGCCATGTGGCAAGACAGGTGAATATTGCCAGCCACGTGGTCTAGCTGCCTCATGTGGTAGCTGAGGATTGACTCCCACTGGCGGCAGGTGTGCGATATTTAAAGTGTTCCCCAAGACGCCCCACCTGACAACCCAAGCACCTCACATCATAATCCCTCACATCGTAATGACTTGGAACCTTACCTCCCCCCACCTGGCGTCGCCCCATACTGCGGACTTTCGTGTCAGGCCCCGGAGAGGCACCTTCGCCAGACGTCCCATGTGGCCTGCCCGCTGTGCCGACCCCCAATGTGGCCGACCAGAGGGCGGTGGCAGCTGAGGGCTATACATAAAGGCGGGCCACACTGTTGTTTATGGGTTCTGAGCGAGCGACTGGTGTCATAGGTGAGGCGGGTGGGATGTCCGGAACCCCGTCAATTATTGACGGTGGCTGGGACATCTCAGCCACACGCATGCAGCAGTAATGACCAGAACGTTTTCTTCTTATTAAGCTTTATTTTTTGTACCTTTGAAAATGCCCACTTCCGGTTAAAACACGGGGAATGAAAAGCTATCCAGTGCACACCGAGCTAAGATGATATCATCAACAACACTTTCCTTCCATTATTTAGTGGTACTCTTTGTATAGTTCGTAACGCCAGCCCGCGGGGTATGTCCCTAAAATCGGAGCTGGTCATAACTAATCAGATTGGGTATCTTTAAGATATTCTACAAATGACTGGAATATCTGTGGGCTGCGTGTCTTTGCTGATTCCTATAGGCATATAATCATTCATTACGTTAATCGAGTTAAAACGATTACCCATATTATAGGTAAACATATTTCTATATTAGATTAACGTGTTGGTCTATTGGCTATATTTGGAAATACGCAATGAACTATTGTAGTGAAAAGGAGACGCGAGTCACACGTGAGCTATGCTGAACGAATGCCTCGGCCGTTTGATCGCGGACAACACCAGTGAATACAGCATGATGTCACTGATGAACATTTCGAAAGAAAATCACAATTTAAGTATAACATTGGATCCGACACCGATACTCAAGTTGCTGATATTTCGCTAAAATATTGTACATTAAACGTTTTAATGTAATTTATAATGGTCCCACTATAGTACTACGCACCACATGTGCCTCGACAGTTATTTAATGTTTCCACGATTAACGGTGAAACTGACCCGAATTCAATCCCCACCTCTAAACCTGGTGTGAAACACACAACAAACTACTTTCCCACGTGTTGTCTCAGGGGGTCCGACAGGCGACGCTATCGATGAACCAAGCGATGATCAGCACCGAGGTCACATCCTCGCCAGTGTCACGTGCGCGCCACTTCCGCTTCCGGGCTGAGACGCCCATGGTCTTCAAGGACGTGACCTTCTCGAGAACAAAAGTTGACTCTCGTATAACATGTTGTCGCCATCGACGCCAGGATTTGTGTTAGACGATAGCCAAGATCAATAGAAAGAGGAAGTTAATCGCTGGCTTGATTGGCAAACGTAGCCCAGTGTTAAACTCTACTCCATAGGTGGCGCGTCACTAGTTTATGGTCGACATGTTCAAGAAGTGGTTTAGATAACAGCAGGTATTATTTTTATTCTACTCATATGAAGATTTTTAGTGTAGGCATATACATACTAATGTCAACAAAACAACAGCTCAATAGTACATTCGCTATTCTGGCACCATTTGTGAAATCTGAAGACAATTGGAATATTTATGGCCTCGATCTTATTTTTGTATCAATGGCGTTGCTGATACATTTATGAGGAAGATGTAAACAATCGATATTCATAAGGGGAACAGTGAGGCGCTATTCTCGTTCTCTGGCTTTAGCTCCAGATCATTGGTTTCTTGCGGAGGGCTATATGATCTCGACTTTTCAATATTCTATTGAATATAATAAATAGGGTACAGCATTTACAGTTCTTCATGGTACGCGTCACTTATAATTGGTTTCATTATAGCAACATAACTAACACACCTGTAGAATCTAAGAAGCATGATACAGGTAATCCTCTTTCATACCAAAGTGGGGTAAGGTACGGAATAATTTACTTGTGGTCTCAACAGACCACAAGTATACATAATTACATCGAAGTAAACATCTAGCTCAGCAGTATATGATGAAATAATAAGTAGACATATTCGTTAATGTATTATACATTATCCAGCGGAAGCGATATCAGTTATCCCTTATATATATTCATGGTTAGTAAAGCGAGATATGTAACTTTCTATAAAGATACATAGTTATTGGACAAACACACAAAAACATTTGAAACTTCGTATAATGTTAACAGTGCTTTTTATGTCATCGTGTGCGAATGACACACACAACGCCTGGATTTGATTCGAAAGGAAGAACTCTGAAGATTCGGTTTCTTCGCCGTATATCCTCTCCAATCCTCCGCTCACTTAACATCTATTATTTGGTCACCACTTCGAAAACAATCTTTTCCGTTCGAGTGGCTGTGGTGTGGGATCGAAATCCACGCGTGCAAAAATGGAACCTTGCTATGCACCGGGTAAAAAATGTGGAAAGTTATCCCAAGATTCATTAGACCCATCAGGCCACTTGCCCACCACGACCCATCGGGCCTCTTGCCCACCACGACCCATCAGACCTCTTGCCCACCAGGACCCATCAAGCCTCTTGCCCACCACGACCCATCAGGCCTCTTCCCTACCACGACCCATCAGGCCTCTTGCCCACCACGACCCATCAGACCTCTTGCCCACCACGACCCATCAGGCCTCTTGCCCACCACGACCCATCAGGCCTCTTGCCTACCACGACCCATCAGGCCTCTTGCATACCACGACCCATCAGGCCTCTTGCCCACCACGACTCATAAGGCCTATTGCCCACCACGACCCATCAGGCCTCTTGCCTACCACGACCCATCAGGCCTCTTGCCTACCACGACCCATCAGGCCTCTTGCCCACCACGAACCATAAGGCCTCTTGCCCACCACGACCCATCAGGCCTCTTGCCTACCACGACCCATCAGGCCTCTTGCCCACCACGAACCATAAGACCTCTTGCCCACCACGACCCATCAGGCCTCTTGCCCACCACGACTCATCAGGCCTCTTGCCCACCACGACCCATAAGGCCTCTTGCCCACCACGACCCATCAAGCCTCTTGCCCACCACGACCCATCAGGCCACTTGCCCACCACGACCCATCGGGCCTCTTGCCCACCACGACCCATCAGGCCTCTTGCCCACCACGACCCATCAAGCCTCTTGCCCACCACGACCCATCAAGCCTCTTGCCTACCACGACCCATCAGGCCTCTTGCCCACCACGACCCATCAGGTCTCTTGCCCACCACGACCCATCAGGCCTCTTGTCCACCACGACCCATCAGGCCTCTTGCCTACCACGACCCATCAGGCCTCTTGCCTACCACGACCCATCAGGCCTCTTGCCCACAACGACCCATAAAGCCTCTTGCCCACCACGACCCATCAGGCCTCTTGCCTACCAAGACCCATCAGGCCTCTTGCCCACCACGACCCATCAGGCCTCTTGCGTACCACGACCCATCAGGCTTCTTGCCTACCACGACCCATCAGGCCTCTTGCCCACCACGAACCATAAGGCCTCTTGCCCACCACGACCCATCAGGCCTCTTGCCTACCACGACCCATCAGGCCTCTTGCCCACCACGAACCATAAGGCCTCTTGCCCACCACGACCCATCAGGCCCCTTGCCCACCACGACCCATCAGGCCTCTTGCCCACCACGACCCATCGGGCATCTTGCCCACCACGACCCATCAGGCCTCTTGCCCACCACGACCCATCAAGCCTCTTGCCCACCACGACCCATCAGGCCTCTTGCCTACCACGACCCATCAGGCCTCTTGCCCACCACGACCCATCAGGCCTCATGCCCACCACGACCCATCAGGCCTCTTGCCCACCACGACCCATCAGGCCTCTTGCCTACCACGACCCATCAGGCCTCTTGCCTACCACGACCCATCAAGCCTCTTGCCCACAACGACCCATAAGGCCTCTTGCCCACCACGACCCATCAGGCCTCTTGCCTACCACGACCCATCAGGCCTCTTGCCTACCACGACCCATCAGGCCTCTTGCCCACCACGACCCATCAGGCCTCTTGCCTACCACGACCCATCAGGCCTCTTGCCCACCACGACCCATCAGGCCTCTTGCCCACCACGACCCATAAGGCCTCTTGCCTACCACGACCCATAAGGCCTCTTGCCTACCACGACCCATCAGGCTCCTTGCCCACCACGAACCATTAGGCCTCTTGCCTACCACGATCCATCAGGCCTCTTGCCTACCACGACCCATCAGGCCTCTTGCCTACCACGACCCATCAGGCCTCTTGCCCACCACGACCCATCAGGCCTCTTGCCCACCACGACCCATCAGGCCTCTTGCCTACCACGACCCATCAGGCCTCTTGCCCACCACGACCCATCAGGACACTTGCCCACCACGACCCATCAGGCCTCTTGCCTACCACGACCCATCAGGCCTCTTGCCTACCACGACCCATCCCATTGTCGCAATATCACTTAAAAGCAATATCATAACAAAAGGTACACCTTAAACCCACCCCAGCGCCTGGCCATCCAAGCAAGGCGCCAGGCGAGACCAAGCGGTCTACCAGCTCGTCCATCAGGGGTGCCCCGGGGGGCTCCCGAAACGACGAGAGGTGAGTATGGGGGGGGGGGGGAGCTGAGCTGTGTGAGGTGTCACAGGGCTGTGGTCACCGTGACTTCCGCGAGGGGCGCGGCATCCTACGGTCGGGGGATTAACATTTGTGCGGCAGAAATCTGAAACCCAATTAGTTTGTTCGGGCAATGGACGGGAGTCGAGGAAGGGGGAGGGGGGACGATTCGAGCCAGGGGAGGGGCGGGGCGGGGCGAAATGGCGGGAGGGCGGGGGGGGGGGGGCTCACTCCCAGGCGCCAATTACGGGTCAATTTACGCCACTTCGGGATGAAGATGGCTGTGCAGTGTCGATCCCCGGGCTGTTGGCTGACGTATGAGAGGGGATCGAAGGGGGTTGGGGTCTTAGGATGGGGGACGGGTGGGGGCCTGGGGCGTTGGGGGGGGGGGGGGCGGGGTTAAGTGAGGAGCGGATAGGGGAAGATCTATACAGGCTAGACAGGATGGAGCGAGGAAAGAGACAAAGACCAAAAACTGAGGAGTGAGAGGATGAGAAATCAAGGACACGTGACAAGGAGGGGCGGGAAGGTTTTAGTTATCAGAGGCAATGAGGTGGGAGGAGGGCGGGGGGGGGCAGGGAGGTGAGGCTGATGGGTTTACATGTACAGTATATATACAATTCATATGTTCACTTGGTTACAATGATATAGGTGGAGGTGGGATAAATGAACAATGTTCAAATGATGGGATATATCATCTTCGAGAACAGAAATTGCTTTGGTAAGGATCTGACCGTACTACCTGCCGAACAAGTTGGTAAAAGCGATGTGGCGCAACTTGTACGTTAGAAGGGTGGGGGCTGTTATGGCTGAAGAACTGACACCGGCCATTGTCATGCCCTTGTTTCGATAACTCAGTAATGCCGCACGAGGGATAACCTACATGGCTGATGTATGACCGCTTGAACCGGTTGTGCAGTTAAATTCATCTCTTTGCGCATAAAACAAAATATATATATATAACCCATTTTATGCTGGACTTTGTTTTATCACTTTATTTTATCACTTCAACGGCAACATTATCCATTTGTGTAGCCATGAAACAGAAAATGAGATGATGGTGAGAGGGTATTATGCCCTATACCCCCGGTGGAAATTAATCACATTCTACATAAAACCATCGCCGACCCCGCCCCCAGCGCTCCAGCGCCCCACCCACCCCCCCCTCCGCCGTCCCCTTGCGTCCCCCCCCCATTCTTTCCCCGTTGCATCTGTTGCTGACTTCATTCTCGAAAGGGATAAGAAACCACATGTTAAGCCATCTGCATTAATTTAAGATTGGATGATGTTAACTTGTTACATCCCCTTGCGTGACAAGACACCACCCACCCCCGTATTGCATGTAGAAGCAGTCTCATTTTAGGAGAAGCTTTCGATCAAGTAAGTCTTCCTAAGCGCAGTTTTCTGTTTTATTTTTTCCCTGCTTCGTTTTTTATGATACGTCTGGTCACGGCCACAGGCGCGGCGACTCGGGCCAGACGTCACGTGGCTACGACGTCACGTAGTGCCCGGATGAGGCAGCTCGCCAGAAGAGCACTGGAAGGCATTATTGTCTGCAAACGCTGTATGGCTTTTCCACAGATTTACCCTTTTTCTTGTTAAAGTGCCACCGAATTTGGGATATAAACCTGATGGAGTGACATGCCCATGCATTGCAAACAGGCTTATATACAGGCATACATTATTAAGTTCATACATACAATGACAGAGGCACTTCCTTTCATAGGGGAGAGGTTGGGGGAGGGATTGGGGAAGGGGTTGGGGAGGGGTTGAGGGAGGGATTGGGGGAGGGGTGAGGGAAGGATTGGGGGAGATATTGGGGGAGAAATTAGGAAAGATTGGGGGAGAGTACAGCGTCGTGGTATAATAAATTATTCAGGTGACGACCAGGTAAATAAATATATCAGCCCAACAGGGTAACTTTTTTCGTCATGTTTTTCTTTATCCCATAATCTCTTATTTCGAAAAAGTGCTTCCGAATCTTAAGCAATGAATTGGTATATTCGAGATATCTTTTTCAACAAAATTGTTTTCCCATGGTATCTTAATGAAGCAATTGATTCATCCCATATATCTTATTAAAACAAATTACTGGTTTGGATGGGAACTCAGTTACGTTGTGACAACCGGTTTACTTCCGGATTAGAGCTGGGCGGCGATGAGCATTACATACACTTTCTATGCCATTATGCCACTGATCACATTGGCCAATACAATAAGCCGGTTCTGTTCACATGTCGTCACCTAAATAATTTATTACATATTTATCAAACTCATCATTATACAAAAATGGAAAAAGGTAGTTATATGGCTGATTGTCTTCAACCGGATGCAGGCTTTTCTGATTTCCGGGTCGCCACATCATTGTTACAGCAAGAAAACAACTGGACGAAGGTACTGGACGGGATTAGTTCCCGCCATTCTGACCGGGGGGTTAGATTATTAATGCAATCCACTTCCGGATCTGATTCCGGCCGGCGATAAATGATGGAATAAATAGGCTATGCTGTGTTGTTTCTGATACAATACAAATTAGCGACGCGCATTCCTTCGCTCAGCGGGACACGACCAACCGGCATTCCGGCACGATGGGACGCCTGGTCGGCGTGGTGCTGGCCCCTACCAGACCATTCCTGGGGTTATGGAAATGTAATGCCCATTAACCCGAGAAGGGCAGTCACTGGTGGTGAGCGCCTCTATGCACCAGCATAAAGACGACATGAATAGTTTGCCTGGTAGACTAAAGTATGTTGCGTGTCGCAACAAGATTCATCGCGGTTTGCGTCTTCATAAAGCGGAAGCCACGGGCGCCTGGCTTATATGGGGATTTAATGTTATGATACAGTGTTTAGCACTTTAAAGAGTTGGTGTAGTGTGACAGCTACGTGGTTACTTCATATGGCAGGTCAGGTGTGGCAGCCACGTGGTTACTTCTTGTGGCAGGTCAGGTGTGGCAGCCACTGGGCGTACCTAATGTACCAGGTGAGTTGTGTCAGCTACGTGGCGCGCGTCATGCGGCAGGCATGGTTCAGCAAACACGCAACAAGTTCCGTGCGGCAGGCGATGAGTGGCAGTCACGTTGTAAGCCCAATGCGGCAGGTATGGGTTGGCGGCCATGTGGCAAGACAGGTGAATATTGCCAGCCACGTGGTCTAGCAGCCTCAAGTGGTAGCTGAGGATTGACTCCCAGTGGCGGCAGGTGTGGGATATTTAAAGTGTTCCCCAAGACGCCCTATCTGACAACCCAAGCACCTCACATCATAATCCCTCACATCGTAATGACTTCGAACCTTACCTCCCCCCCACCTGGCGTCGCCCCATACTGCGGACTTTCGTGTCAGGCCCCGGAGAGGCACCTTCGTCTGACGTCCCATGTGGCCTGCCCGCTGTGCCGACCCCCAATGTGGCTGACCAGAGGGCGGTGGCAGCTGAGGGTTGTCCATAAAGGCGGGCCACACTGTTGTTTATGGGTGCTCAGCGAGCGGTTGGTGTCAGAGGTGAGGCGGGTGGGACGTCCGGAACCCCGTCAATTATTGACGGTGTCTGGGGCATCACAGCCACACCCATGCAGTAGTAATGACCAGAACGTTTTCTTCTTATTAAGCTTTATTTTTTGCACTTCCGGTTAAAACACGGGGAATGAAAAACTACCCAGTGCACACCGAGCGAAGATGATATCATCAACACTTTCCTTCCATTATTTAGTGGTACTCTTTGTATAGTTCGTAACGCCAGCCCGCTGGGTATGTCCCTAAAATCGGAGCTGGTCATAATTAATTAGATTGGGTATCTTTAAGATATTCTACAAATGACAGGAATATCTGTGGGCCGCGTGTCTTTGCTGTTCCCTATATTAATTTATTACGTTAATCGAGTTAACACGATTACCCATATTTTAGGTAAACATCTTTCTATACTAGATTAACGTGTTGATCCATTGCCCATATTTGGAAATACGAAATGGACTATTGTAGTGAAAAAGAGACTCGAGTCACACGTGAGCTATGCTGAACGAATGCCTCGCCCGTTTGACCGCGGACAACACCAATGAATACAGCATGATGTCACTGATGAACATTTCGAAAGAAAATCACAATTTAAGTATAACATTGGATCCGACACCGATACCCAAATTGCCAATATTTCGCTAAAATATTGTACATTAAACGTTTTAATTTAATTTATAATGGTCCCACTATGGTACTACGCACCACATGTGCCTCGACAGTTATTTAATGTGTGCACGATTAACGGTGAAACTGACCCGAATTCCATCCCCGCCTCTTACCTGGTGTGAAATACACAACAAACTACTTTCCCATGTGTTGTCTCAGGGCGTCCGACAGGCGACGCTATCGATGAACCGCGCGATGATCAGCACCCAGGTCATATCCTCGCCCGTCTCAGTGTCACGTGCGCGCCACTTCCGCTTCCGGGGTGGGACGCCCATGGTCTTCAGGGACGTGACCTTCTCGGGAACAAAAGTTGACTTTAGCATAACATGTTGTCGCCATCGACGCCAGGATTTGTGTTAGACGAAAGCCAAGATCAATAGAACCAGGAAGTTAATCGCTGGCTTGATTGACAAACGTATCCCAGTGTAAAACTTTCCTCCATAGGTGGCGCGTTTTACATTGTCGACGTCACTAGTTTATGGTCAACGTGTTCAAGAAGTGGACAAGGGCTAACAGCAGGTATTATTTTTATTCTACGTGTATGTAAATATATAGTGCAGGCATTTGTTTTCATCACAGTACATACTAATGTCAACAAAACAGCAGATCGATGATACATTTGCCATTATTGCACCATTTGTGAAATATTAGACATGGTGGAATCCTTTGGCCTCTATGTTATTTTTGTATCGATGGCGTTGCTGATAAGGGCAACAGTAAGGTGCTGTTATAGTTCGTTCAGCTCCGGATCATTGGTGTGTTGTGGAGCGTTATATGATCCCGACTTTCCAATATTCTATTGAACATAATACACATGATACTGCATTTAGAGCTCTTTATGGTGCACATCGGTTGTAATTGGTTTCGCTTTAGCCACAGAACTAGAACTCGTGTAGCACCCAAGCAATATGATAAAAGCACCACCCTTTTATACCTAAACAGAGAAAAGTACTGAATAATTTACTTGTGATCTCATACATGATTATGCAGAAGTAAACATCTAGATCAATAGTAAATGGTGAAATAATGAGTAGACATATTAGTTAATATTTGTGTACATGAGCGAAGCGTTATCAGTTATCCCATATATATATTCATGGTTAGTAAAGCGAAAGGTAACTTTCCATGAAAAAAAAATTAAAAAATATATATATATATTCGTTAACATTTGAACACTAGCATAATGTTATAATGAATTATATGTCTTCGTGTGCGCCTGACACATGTAAATCCTGGTTCTGCTTCGAAAGGATTTCTTGATTGAACATAAGAAATCTGAAGATCCGGTTTCTCCGCCGCATAGCCTCTGCAATCCTCCGCTTACCTAACATCTATTATTTGGTCACCACTTCGAAAAAAATGTTTCCGGCTCGAATGGTTGTGGTGTGGGTTCGAGATCCGTGTGTGCAAAAAAATACCTTGCTCTGTTCCACCAGGTAAAAAATCCGTCTTCATTCGAATGGAAAATTTACCCCAGGAAGCATCAGGCCTCTTGCCTACCACGGTCCATCCGGCCTCTTGCCCACCACGACCCATCAGGCCTCTGGCCCACCACGACCCATCAGGCCTCTTGCCCACCACGACCCATCAGGCCTCTTGCCCACCACGACCCATCAGGCCTTATGCCCACCACGACCCATCAGGCCTCTTGCCCACCACGACCCATCAGGCCTCTTGCCCACCACGACCCATCAGGCCTCTTGCCTACCACGACCCATCAGGCCTCTTGCCCACCACGACCCCTCAGTACACTTGCCCACCACGACCCATCAGGCCTCTTGCCCACCACGACCCATCCCATTGTCGCAATATCACTTAAAAGCAATATCATAAAAAAGGTACACGTTAAACCCACCCCAGCGCCTGGCCATCCATGCAAGGCGCCAGGCGAGACCGAGCGGTCTACCAGCTCGTCCATCAGGGGGGGCCCGGAGGGCTCCCGAAACGACGAGAGGTGAGTATGGGGGGGCGGGCTGAGCGGTGTGAGGTGTCACAGGGCTGTGGTCACCGTGACTCCCGCGAGGGGCGCTGCGTCCTATGGTCGGGGGGTTAACACTTGTGCGGCAGAAATCTGAAACCCAATTAGTTTGTTCGGGAAATATACGCGAGTCGAGGAAGGGGGAGGGGGGTGATTCGAGCCAGGGGAGGGGCGGGGTGGGGCAGAAGGGCGGGAGGGCGGGGGAAGGGGGGTCACTCCCAGGCGCCAATTACGGGTCAATTTACGCCACTTCGTGATGAAGATGGCTGTGCAGTTTCGATCCCCGGGCTGTTGGCTGACGTATAAGAGGGGATCGAATAGGGTT
Organism: Arenicola marina; assembly: GCA_964019135.1. NCBI lineage: Eukaryota > Metazoa > Annelida > Polychaeta > Arenicolidae > Arenicola > Arenicola marina. The sequence continues at coordinate 12,879 of CAXHSH010000408.1, forward strand.
GGGGTCTTTGGGGGGGGGGGGGGCAGGGAGGGGGGTGGTTAAGGGAGGAGCGGATAGGGAAAGATCCAGACAGGCTAGAGAGAATGGAGTGAGGAAAGAGGCAAAGACAAAGAAGTGAGTAGAGAGAGGATGAGAACTGAAGGCCACGTGACAAGGAGGGGCGGGAAAGGAAAGGCGCATAAAACTAAATATATATATAACCCATTTTATGCCGAACTTTGTTTTATCACTTTATTTTAACACTTCGACGGCAACATTATCTGTTTGTGTAGCCATGAAACAGAAAATGAGATGATGGTGAGAGGGTCTTATGCCCTCTACCCCCGGGGGAAATTAATCACATTCTACATAAACCATCGCCGACCCCGCCCCCAGCGCTCCAGCGTCCCCCCCCCCTCCCCTCCCCCGTCTTCTCGCGCCACCCCGTCCCGCCCCACACCCGTGTTCACCCCCAGAAAACGTTGCATCTGTTGCTGACTTCATTCTCGAAAGGCATAAGGAACCACACGTTAAGCCATCTGCATTAATTTAAAATTGGATGATGTTAGTTTGTTACATCCGCTTGCGTGACAAGACACCACCCACCCCCGTATTGCATGTAGAAGTGGTCTCATTTTAGGAGAAGCTTTCGATCAAGTAAGTCTTCCTAAGCGCTGTTTTCTGTTTTATTTTTCCCCCGCTTCGTTTTTATGATACGTCTGTTCACGGCCACAGGCGCAGCGACTCGGGCCAGACGTCACGTAGCTATGACGTCACGTAGTGCCCGGATGAGGCAGCTCGCCAGAGGAGCACTGAAAGGAATTAATGTCTGGAACATTGTATGGCTTTTCCAAAGAATTACCCTTTTTTTGCTAAACTGCCACCGAATTTTGGATATAAACCTGATGGAGTGACATGCCCATGCATTGCAAACATAGGCTTATATATAGGCATACATTATTAAGTTCATACATACAATGACAGAGACACTTCCTTTCCTGGGGGGGGGGGGATGGCGGGGGGAGGGGGGGGGAGGGTGGAGGGAGAGATTGGGGGAAGATTGGGGGAGAGTTTGCGGAAGAGATTGGGGGAGAGATTGGGGGAGGGATTCGGAGAGAGATTGGGGGAGAGTACAGCGCCATAATATAATAAATTATTCAGGTGACGATCGGGTAAATATATATATCAACCCAACAGGGTACCTTTTTCCTCATGTTTTGGTTATTCTATAATCTCTTATTTCGAGAAAGTGCTTCCGATGGAATCTTCTTAATCATGGAATTTGGTTTATCCGAGACATCTTATTCAACGAAATTGTTTTCCCATGGTATCTTAATGAAGCAATTGGTTCATCCCATATATCTTATTTAAACAAATTACTTGTTTGGATGGGAATCCAGTTACGTTGTGACAACCGGTTTACTTCCGGATTAGAGCTGGGCGGTGATGAGCATAAAATACATTTTTTAGGCCATTATGCCACTGATCACATTGGCCAATACAATAAGCCGGTTCTATTCACATATCGTTATCTAAATAACTTATTACATATTTATCAAACTCATCATTATACAAAAATGGAAAACAGTAGTTATACGGCTGATTGTCTTCAACCGGATGCAGGTTTTTCTGATTTTCGGTTTGCCACATCATTGTTACAGCAAGAAAACAACTGGACGAAGGTACTGGGCGGGATTAGTTCCCGCCCCTCTCACCAGGGGGTTAGCTTAATAATGCAATCCACTTCCGGATCTGAGTCTGGCCTGTGATAAAGGATGCAATAAATCGGCTACGCTGTGTTGTTTCTGATACACTACAAATTAGCGACGAGAATGGGTTCCTAAGTTACCCCATACCCAACAGTTTGCTTGTGAGAAATGCACGATGGCACGAAATGACCTTTAACTTATCAAGGTCATATCATTTCAATGCGGAAAGCCACGGGAATGGTCGGGCCATGTCCTCATGTCCAACAGGGGAATGGGATGTTTTCTCCGAGGCGAGCATTCCTTCGCTCAGCGAGACACGACCCACCTGCATTCCGGCACGGTGGGACGCCTGGTCACTCTGGTGCTGGCCCTTACCAGACCATTCCCGGGGTTATGGAGATGTAATGCCCATTAACTCGAGAAGGGCACTCACTGGTGGCGAGCGCCTCTATCTATAAGCATAAAGACGACATGAATAGTTTGTCTGGTAGACTAAAGTATGCTGCATGTCGCAACAAGATTCATCGCGGTTTGCGTCTTCATAAGAGCGGAAGCCACGGGCGTCTGGCTTATATGGGGATTTAATGTTATGATACAGTGCTTAGCACTTTAATGAGTTTGGTTTAGTGTGACAGCCACGTGATTAAATTATGTGGCAGGTCAGGTGTGGCAGCCACGTGGTTACTTCATGTGGCAGGTGAGGTATGGCAACCACTGAGCATACCGCATGTGGCAGGTGAGGTGTGGCAGCCACGTGGTTACATCATGTGGCAGGTGAGGTGTGGCAGCCACGTGGTCACTTCAAGTGGCAGGTGAGGTGTGGCAGCCACTGGGCATACCTCATGTGGCAGGTGAGGTGTGGCAGCCACGTGGTTACATCGTGTGGCAGGTGAGGTGTGGCAGCCACGTGGTCACTTCATGTGGCAGGTGAGGTGTGGCAGCCACGTGGTTACTTCATGTGGCAGGTGAGGTGTGGCAGAGACGTGGTTACTTCATGTGGCAGGTGAGGTGTGGCAGCCACGTGGTCACTTCATGTGGCAGGTGAGGTGTGGCAGTCACGTGGTTACTTCATGTGGCAGGTCAGGTGTAGCAGCGACGTGGTTACTTCATGTGGCAGGTGAGGTGTGGCAGCCACTGGGTTATTTAAAGTCGTATGCGTGATGTGGCAGCAACGTAGTGTACCTTCACTTGGCCTGTGATATATGGCAGCTACGTGGCATGTGTCATGTGGCGGGTATGGTGTTGTATCATATGGAACGCCTCATATGGCAGGTGAGATGTGGCAGCTACATGGCGGGCCTCTTGTGCCTGGTGTGTTACGGCAGCCACGTGACAAGTTCCGTGCGGCAGGCGATGAGGGGCCCTCACGTTGCAAGCCATATGCGGCAGGTATAGCTGCCTCATGTGGATTGACTCCCACTGGCGGCAGGTGTGGGATATTTAAAATGTTCCCCAAGAGCCCCACCTGACAACCCAAGCACCTCACATCATAATCCCTCACATCGTAATGACTTGGAACCTTACATCCCCCCACCTGGCGTCGCCCCATACTGCGGACTTTCGTGTCAGGCCCCGGAGAGGCACCTTCGCCAGACGTCCCATGTGGCCTGCCCGCTGTGCCGACCCCCAATGTGGCCGACCAGAGGGCGGTGGCAGCTGAGGGCTATACATAAAGGCGGGCCACACTGTTGTTTATGGGTTCTGAGCGAGCGACTGGTGTCATAGATGAGGCAGTCGGCGCTGAGGCGGGTGGGACGTCCGGAACCCCGTCAATTATTGACGGTGGCTGGGGCATCACATCCACACCCATGCAGCAGTAATGACCAGAACGTTTTCTTCTTATTAAAATGCCCACTTCCGGTTAAAACACGGGGAATAAAAAACTACCCAGTGCACACCGAGCGAAGATGATATCATCAAAACTTTCCTTCCATTATTTAGTGGTACTCCTTCTATAGCTCGTAACGCCAGCCCGCGGGGTATGTCCCTAAAATCGGAGCTGGTAATAACTAATCAGATTGGGTATCTTTAAGATATTCTACAAATGACTATGAGGAATATCTGTTGGAGGCGTGTATTCGCTGTTTCCTATATACATTATATGATATATTCATTTATGTTAATCGAGTTAAAACATTTACCCATATTTTCGGTAAACATATTTCTATAATAGATTAACGTGCTGGTCCATTGCCCATATTTGGAAATACGAAATGAACTATTGTAGTGAAAAGGAGACGCGAGTCACACGTGAGCTATGCTAAACGAATGTCTCGCCCGTTTGACCGCGGACAACACCGGTGAATACAGCATGATGTCACTGATGAACATTTCGAAAGAAAATCACAATTTAAGTATAACATTGGATCCGACACCGATACTCAAATTGCCAATATTTCGCTAAAATATTGTACATAATGGTCTCACTATGTTACCACGCACCACATGTGCCTCGACAGTTATTTAATGTGTGCACGATTAACGGTGAAACTGACCCGAATTCAATCCCCACCTCTTACCTGGTGTGAAATACACAACAAACTACTTTCCCATGTGTTGTCTCAGGGGGTCCGACAGGCGACGCTATCGATGAACCGCGCGATGATCAGCACCCAGGTCATATCCTCGCCCGTCTCAGTGTCACGTGCGCGCCACTTCCGCTTCCGGGGTGGGACGCCCATGGTCTTCAGGGACGTGACCTTCTCGCGAACAAAAGTTGACTTTAGCATAACATGTTGTCGCCATCGACGCCAGGATTTGTGTTAGACGAAAGCCAAGATCAATAGAACCAGGAAGTTAATCGCTGGCTTGATTGACAAACGTATCCCAGTGTAAAACTTTCCTCCATAGGTGGCGCGGTTTACATTGTCGACGTCACTATGTTTATGTTCGATTTGTTCAAGAAGTAGTAGAGATAACAGCAGGCATCATTTTTATTCTACTTATATGTAGATATATAGTGTAGGCATATACATGCTAATGTCAACAAAACACCAGATCAATGATACATTTGCTATTCTGGCACCATTTGTGAAATCTAAAGACAATTGGAATATTTATGGCCTCGTTCTTATTTTTGTATCAATGGCGTTGCTGATACAGTTATGAGGAAGATGATGTAAACAATCGATACTCATAAGGGGAACAGTTAGGGGCTAGTCTAGTTCTCTGGCTTAAGCTCCAGATCATTGGTGTCTTGCGGAGGGCTATATGATCTCGACTTTCCAATATTCTATTGAACATAATAAATAGGGTACAGCATTTACAGTTCTTCATGGTACGCGTCACTTATAATTGGTTTCATTATAGCAACATAACTAACACACTTGTAGAATCTAAGAAGCATGATACAGGTAATCCTCTTTCATACCAAAGTGGGGTAAGGTACGGAATAATTTACTTGTGGTCTCAACAGACCACAAGTATACATAATTACATCAAAGTAAACATCAAGCTCAGCACTATATGATGAAATAATAATTAGATATATTCGTTAATATATTATACATTATACAGCGGAAGCGATATCAGTTATCCCTTATATATATTCATGGTTAGTAAAGCGAGATATGTAACTTTCTATAAAGATACATAGTTATTGGACAAATACACAAAAACATTTGAAACTTGGTATAATGTTAACAGTGCTTTTTATGTCATCGTGTTCGCCTGACACACACAACTCCTGGATCTGCTTCGAAAGGAAGAAATCTGAAGATTCGGTTTCTTCGCCGTATATCCTCTCCAATCCTCCGCTTACCTAACATCTAGTATTTGGTCACCACTTCGAAAACAATCTTTTCCGTTCGAGTGGCTGTGGTGTGGGTTCGAAATCCACGCGTGCAACAATGGTACCTTGCTATGCACCGGGTAAAAAATGTGGAAAGTTACCCCAAGATTCATGAGACCCACCACGACCCATCAGGCCACTTGCCCACCACGACCCATCAGGCCTCTTGCCCACCACGACCCATCAGGCCACTTGCCTACCACGCCCCATCAGGTCTCTTGCCTACCACGACCCATCGGGCCTCTTGCCTACCACGACCCATCGGGCCTCTTGTCCACCACGACCCATCAGACCTCTTGCCCACCACGACCCATCGGGCCTCTTGCCCACCACGACCCATCAGGCCTCTTGCCTACCATGACCCATCAGGCCTCTTGCCCAGCACGACCCATCAGGCCACTTGCCCACCACGACCCATCAGGCCACTTGCCTACCACGACCCATCCGGCCTCTTGCCCACCACGACCCATAAGGCCTCTTGCCCACCACGACCCATCAAGCCTCTTGCCCACCACTACACATAAGGCCTCTTGCCCACGACGACCCACCAGGCCTCTTGCCCACCACGACCCATCAGGCCTCTTGCCCACCACGACCCATCAGGCCTCTTGCCCACCACGACCCATCAGGCCTCTTGCCTACCACGATCCATCAGGCCTCTTGCCCACCACGACCCATCAGGCCTCTTGCCCACCACGACCCATCAGGCCTCTTGCCCACGACGACCCATCAGGCCTCTTGCCCACCACGACCCATCAGGCTTCTTGCCTACCACGACCCAGCAGGCCTCTTGCCTACCACGACCCATCAGGCTTCTTGCCTACCACGACCTATCAGGCCTCTTGCCTACCACGACCCATTCCATTGTCGCAATATCACTTAAAAGCAATATCATAAAAAGGTACACCTTAAACCCACCCCAGCGCCTGGCCATCCATGCAAGGCGCCAGGCGAGACCGAGCGGTCTACCAGCTCGTCCATCAGGGGGGCCCGGGAAGCTCCCGATCCGACGAGAGGGGTAAGGGGGTGTGGAGGGGGGCTGAGCTGTGAGAGGTGTCACAGGGCCGTGGTCACCGTGACTCCCGCGAGGGGCGCTGCGTCCTATGGTCGGGGGATTAACATTTGTGCGGCAGAAATCTGAAACCCAATTAGTTTGTTCGGGCAATGAACGGGAGTCGAGCAAGGGGGAGGCAGAGAGATACGAGCCAGGGTCGGGGCGTGGGGGGGGGGGGGGGGTCACTCCCAGGCGCCAATTACGGGTCAATTTACGCCACTTCGGGATGAAGATGGCTGTGCAGTCTCGATCCCCGGGCTGTTGACTGACGTATAAGAGGGATCGAAGGGGGTTGGGGTCTTTGTGGGGGTAGGGGGGGGGGGGGTGGTTAAGGGAGGAGCGGATAGGGAAAGATCCAGACAGGCTAGAGAGAAGGGAGTGAGGAAAGAGACAAAGATAAAGAAGTGAGGAGAGAGAGGATGAGAACTGGAGGCCACGTGACAAGGAGGGGCGGGAAAGGAAAGGCGCATAAAACTAAATATATATATAACCCATTTTATGCCGAACTTTGTTTTATCACTTTACTTTAACCCTTCAACGGCAACATTATCCATTTGTGTAGCCATGAAACAGAACATGAGATGATGGTGAGAGGGTCTTATGCCCTCTACCCCCGGGGGAAATTACTCACATTCTACAAAAACCATCGCCGACCCCGCCCCCAGCGCTCCAGCGCCTCCCACCCCCCTGCCCCCGTTCCCACACCCGTGTTTACCCCCAGGAAACGTTGCATCTGTTGCTGACTTCATTCTCGAAAGAGATAAGGAACCACATGTTACGCCATCTGCATTAATTTAAAATTGGATGATGTTAGCTTGTTACATCCGCTTGTGGGACAAGACACCACCCACCCCCGTATTGCATGTAGAAGCGGTCTCATTTTAGGAGGGGCTTTCGATCAATTAAGTCTTCCTAAGCGCTGTTTTCTGTTTTATTTGTTCCCCGCTTCGTTTTTATGATACGTCTGTTCACGGCCACAGGCGCAGCGACTCGGGCCAGACGTCACGTGGCTATGACGTCACGGAGTGCCCGGATGAGGCAGCTCGCCAGAGGAGCACTGGAAGGCAGTAATGTCTGGAACATTGTATGGCTTTTCCAAAGATTTACCCTTTTTTTTGTTAAACTGCAACGGAATTTGGGATATAAACTTGAGGGAGTGACATGCCCATGTGAGGGTCTTATGCCCTCTACCCCCGGGGGAAATTAATCACATTCTACATAAACCATCGCCGACCCCGCCCCCAGCGCCCGAGCGCCTCCCACCCCCCTGCCCCCGTCCCTACACCCGTGTTTACCCCCAGGAAACGTTGCATCTGTTGCTGACTTCATTCTCGAAAGGCATAAGGAACCACATGTTGCGCCATCTGCATTAATTTAAAATTGGATGATGTTAGCTTGTTACATCCGCTTGCGTGACAAGACACCACCCACCCCCGTATTGCATGTAGAAGCGGTCTCATTTTAGGAGAAGCTTTTGATCAAGTAAGTCTTCCTAAGCGCTGTTTTCTGTTTTATTTTTTCCCCGCTTCGTTTTTATGCTACGTCTGTTCACGGCCACAGGCGCAGCGACTCGGGCCAGACGTCACGTGGCTATGACGTCACGTAATGCCCGGATGAGGCAGCCCGCCAGAGGAGCACTGGAAGGCAGTAATGTCTGGAACATTGTATGGCTTTTCCAAAGATTTAAATTTTTTTTTGTTAAACTGCAACGGAATTTGGGATATAAACTTGAGGGAGTGACATGCCCATGCATTGCAAACATAGGCTTATATATAGGCATACATTATTAAGTTCACACATACAATGACAGAGGCACTTCCTTCTCTGGGGGGGGGAGGGGGGGGAGGTGTGGGGGAAGGGTTGAGGGAGTGATTGGGGGAGAGAGTGTGGGAGAGATTGGGGGAGAGTACAGCGTCGCGGTATAATAAATTGTAAAGGGGACGATCTGGTAAATATATATATCAGCCCAACAGGGTACTTTTCTCCTCATGTTTTTATTTATCCCATAATCTCTTATGTCGAGAAAGTGTTTCCGACGGTATCGTCTTAATCAAGGAATTGGTTTATCCGAGATGTAATATTCAACGAAATTGGTTTATCCGAGATATCTTATTCAACAAAATTGTTTTTTCATGGTATCTTAATGAAGCAATTGGTTTATCCCATATATCTTATTTGAACAAATTACTGATCGGAACCCCAGTTACGGATTAGAGCTGGGCGGCGATGAGCATAACATACACTTTTTATGCCATTATGCCACTGATCACATTGGCCAATACAATAAGCCGGTTCTGTTCACATATCGTCACCTAAATAATTTATTACATATTTATCAAACTCATCATTATACAAAATGGAAAAAGGTAGTTATATGGCTGATTGTCTTCAACCGGGTGCAGGTTTTTTGTGACTTCCGGTTCGCCACATCATGGTTACAAGAAAACAAATGGACCCAGGTACTGGACGGGATTATTTCCGCTCCTCTCACCAGGAGGATAGATTATTATTGCAATCCTCTTCCGGATCTGAGTCCGGCCGGCGATATAGGATGGAATAAATAGGCTATGCTGTGTTGTTTCTGATACACACTGGCTGTGTGTACACCATATGGCGTTCTTCGTTACGGCCGGCCGACAATAAAGGATTGAATAAATAAGCTATCCTGTGTTGTTTCTTATACACCACAAATTAGCGACGAGGATGGGATCCTTTATTACCACATATACAACAGTTTGCTTGTGAGAAATTCACGATGACGCGATATGACCTTCAACTTATCAAGGTCATATCATTTCAATTAGGAAGACCACGGGTATAGCCGAGCCATGTCCTCGCGTGAACCAGGGGAATGTGATGCATTCCTTCGCTGAGCGGGACACGAACCCCCGGCATTCCGGCACGATGGGACGCCTGGTCAGCCTGGTGCTGGCCCCCACCAGAGCAGTCCCGGGGTTATGGAGATGTAGTGCCTATTAACCCGAGAAGGGCACTCACTGGTGGCGAGCGCCTCTATCTACCAGCATAAAGACGACATGAATAGTTTGTCTGGTAGACTAAAGTATGCTGCGTGTCGCAACAAGATTCATCGTCATCGGGGTTTGCGTCTTTATAAAGCGGAAGCCACGAGCGCCTGGCTTATATGGGGATTTAATGTTATTATGATACAGTGTTTAGCACTTTAATGAGTTGGTGTAGTGTGACAGCCACGTGGTTACTTCATGCGGCAGGTCAGGTGTGGCAGCCACTTGGCATACCTCACGTGCCAGGGGAGGTGTGGTTACCTCATGTGGCAGGTCAGGTTTGACCAGGTCAGGTCAGGCATACCGCATGTGGCAGGTGAGGTGTGGCAGCCACGTGGTTACATCATGTGGCAGGTGAGGTGTGGCAGCCACGTGGTCACTTCATGTGGCAGGTGAGGTGTGGCAGCCACGTGGTTACTTCATGTGACAGGTCAGGTGGGGCAGCGACGTGGTTACTTCATGTGGCAGGTGAGGTGTGGCAGCCACTGGGTTATTTCAAGTCGTAGGCGTGATGTGGCAGCCACGTAGTATACCTTCACTTAGCCTGTGATATATGGCAACTACATGGCACGTGTCATGTGGCGGGTATGGTGTTGTATCATATGGAACGCCTCGTATGGCAGGTGAGATGTGGCAGCTACATGGCGGGCCTCTTGTGGCTGGTGTGGTGCGGCAGCCACTTGACAAGTTCCGTGCGGCAGGCGATGAGGGGCAGTCACGTTGTAAGCGCTATGCGGCAGGTATAGGTTGGCAGCCACGTGTCAAGACAGGTGGATATTGCCAGCCACCGAGGATTGACTCCCACTGGCGGCAGGTGTGGGATATTTAAAGTGTTCATCAAGACGCCTCACCTGACAACCCATGCACCTCACATCATAATCCCTCACAGCTTAATGGCTTGGAACCTTACTTCCCCCATCCACCTGGTGTCGCCCCATGCGGCGGACTTTCGTGTCAGGCCAGGAGAGACACCTTCGCCAGACGTCCCATGTGGCCTGCCCGCTGTGCCGACCCCCAATGTGGCCGACCAGAGGGCGGTGGCAGCTGAGGGATGTCCATAAAGGCGGGCCACACTGTTGTTTATGGGTTCTGAGCGAGCGGTTGGTGTCAGAGGTGAGGCGGGTGGGACGTCCGGAACCCCGTCAATTATTGACGGTGGCTGGGGCATCACAGCCACACCCATGCAGCAGTAATGACCAGAACGTTTTCTTCTTATTAAGCCTTATTTTTTGTACCTTTGAAAATGTCCACTTCCGGTTAAAACACGGGGAATGAAAAGCTATCCAGTGCACACCGAGCTAAGATGATATCATCAACAACACTTTCCTTCCATTATTTAGTGGTACTCTTTGTATAGTTCGTAACGCCAGCCCGCGGGGTATGTCCCTAAAATCGGAGCTGGTCATAACTAATCAGATTGGGTATCTTTAAGATATTCTACAAATGACTGGAATATCTGTGGGCTGCGTGTCTTTGCTGATTCCTATAGGCATATAATCATTCATTACGTTAATCGAGTTAAAACGATTACCCATATTATAGGTAAACATATTTCTATACTAGATTAACGTGTTGATCCATTGCCCATATTTGGAAATACGAAATGGACTATTGTAGTGAAAAGGAGACGCGAGTCATACGTGAGCTATGCTGAACGAATGCCTCGCCCGTTTGACCGCAGACAACACCAATGAATACAGCATGATGTCACTGATGAACATTTCGAAAGAAAATCACAATTTAAGTATAACATTGGATCCGACACCAATATTCAAATTGCCAATATTTCGCTCAAATATTCTACATTAAACGTTTTAATTTAATTTATAATGGTCCCACTATGGTACTACGCACCACATGTGCCTCGACAGTTATTTAATGTGTGCACGATTAACGGTGAAACTGACCCAAATTCAATCCCCACCTCTTACCTGGTGTGAAATACATAACAAACTACTTTCCCATGTGTTGTCTCTGGGGATCCGACAGGCGACTCTGTCGATGCCCGTCTCAGTGTCACGTGCGCGCCACTTCCGCTTGCGGGCTGAGACGCCCATGGTCTTCAAAGACGTGACCTCCTCGAGAACAAAAGTTGACTCTCGTATAACATGTTGTCGCCATCGACGCCAGGATTTGTGTTAGACGATAGCCAAGATCAATAGAACCAGGAAGTTAATCGCTGGCTTGATTGACAAAACGTAGCCCAGTGTTAAACTCTCCTCCATAGGTGGCGCGTCACTAGTTTATGGTCGACATGTTCAAGAAGTGGTTTAGATAACAGCAGGTATTATTTTTATTCTACTAATATATGAAGATTTTTAGTGTAGGCATATACATACTAATGTCAACAAAACAGCAGATCAATGATACATTTGCTATTCTGGCACCATTTGTGCAATCTTAAGACAATTTGGAATATTTATGGCCTCGATCTTATTTTTGTATCAATGGCGTTGCTGATACATTTATGAGGAAGATGTAAACAATCGATATTCATAAGGGGAACAGTGAGGCGCTATTCTAGTTATCTGGCTTTAGCTCCAGATCATTGGTGTCATGCGGAGGGCTATATGATCTCGACTTTCTAATATTCTATTGAATATAATAAATAGGGTACAGCATTTACAGTTCTTCATGGTACGCGTCACTTATAATTGGTTTCATTATAGCAACATAACTAACACACCTGTAGAATCTAAGAAGCATGATACAGGTAATCCTCTTTCATACCAAAGTGGGGAAAGGTACGGAATAATTTACTTGTGGTCTCAACAGACCACAAGTATTACATCGGAGTAAAACATCTAGCTCAGCAGTATATGATGAAATAATAAGTAGACATATTCGTTAATATATTATGCATTATACAGCGGAAGCCATATCAGTTATCTCTTATATATATTCATGGTTAGTAAAGCGAGATATGTAACTTTCTATAAAGATACATAATTATTGGACAAATACACAATAACATTGTAAACTTCGTATAATGTCAACAGTGCTTTTTATGTCATCGTGTGCGCCTGACACATACAATTCCTGGATCTGCTTCGAAAAGAAGAAATCTGAGGATTTGGTTTCTTGGCCGTATATCCTCTCCAATCCTGCGCTTACCTAACATCTATTATTTGGTCACCACTTCGAAAACAATCTTTTCCGTTCCAGTGGCTGTGGTGTGGGTTCGAAATCCACGCGTGCAAAAATGGTACCTTGCTATGCACCGGGTAAAAAATGTGGAAAGTTACCCCAAGATTCATGCGACCCATCGGGCCTCTTGCCTACCACGACCCATCAGGCCTCTTGCCTACCACGACCCACCAGGCCTCTTGCCCACAACGACCCATCAGGCCTCTTTCCCACCACGACCCATAAGGCCTCTTGCCCACCACGACCCATCAGGCCTCTTGCCCACCACGACCCATCAGGCCTCTTGCCTACCACGACCCATCAGGCCTCTTGCCCACCACGACCCATCAGGCCTCTTGCCTACCACGACCCATCAGACCTCTTGCCCACCACGACCCATCAGGCCACTTGCCCACCACGACCCATCAGGCCTCTTGTCCACCACGACCCATCAGGCCTCTTGCCAAGCACGACCCATCAGGCCTCTTGCCCACCACGACCCATCAGGCCTCTTGCCCACCACGACCCATAAGGCCTCTTGCTCACCACGACCCATCAGGCCTCTTGCCCACCACGACCCATCAGGCCTCTTGCTCACCACGACCCATCAGGCTTCTTGCCTACCACGACCCATCAGGCCTCTTGCCTACCACGACCCATCAGGCCCCTTGCCCACCACGACCCATCAGGCCTCTTGGCTGCCAGGACCCATTCCATTGTCGCAATATCACTTAAAAGCAATATCATAAAAAGGTACACCTTAAGCCCACCCCAGCGCCTGGCCATCCATGCAAGGCGAGACCGAGCGGTCTACCAGCTCGTCCATCAGGGGGGCCCCGGGAGGCTCCCGACCCGACGAGAGGGGAAGGGGGTGTGGAGGGCGGGGGGTGGGGGGGGGCTGAGCTGTCCGAGGTGTCACAGGGCGGTGGTCACCGTGACTCCCGCGAGGGGCGCTGCGTCCTATGGTCGGGGGATTAACATTGGTGCGGCAGAAATCTGAAACCCAATTAGTTTGTTCGGGCAACGGACGGGAGTCGAGAAAGGGGGAGGGAGGATAATTCGAGCCAGGGGAGGGGCGGGGCGGGGCGGAAGGGCGCGAGGGCGGGGGGGGGGCTCACTCCCAGGCGCGGGGGGGGGGGGCTCACTCCCAGGCGCCAATTACGGGTCAATTTACGCCACTTCGGGATGAAGATGGCTGTGCAGTGTCGATCCCCGGGCTGTTGGCTGACGTATGAGAGGGGATCGAAGGGGGTTGGGGTCTTAGGATGGGGGAAGGGTGGGGGCCTGGGGCGTTGGAGGGGGGGGGGTTAAGTGAGGAGCGGATAGGGGAAGATCTATACAGGCTAGACAGGATGGAGCGAGGAAAGAGACAAAGACCAAAAAACTGAGGAGTGAGCGGATGAGAAATCAGAGCCAGGTGACAAGGAGTGGCGGGAAGGTTTTAGTTATCAGAGGCAATGAGGTGGGAGGAGGGCGGGGGGGGGGGGGAGCAGGGAGGTGAGGCTGATGGGTTTGCATGCACAGTATATATACAATTCATATGTTCACTT
>CAXHSH010000409.1:0-18619 GCA_964019135.1 Arenicola marina
GTGTAGGGGTGTAGTTGTTGTAGGGGTTGTAGGGGTTGTAGGGGTGAAGGGCGTGTAGGGTGTATGGGGTGTAGGGGTGTAGGGCTATAGGGACTGTAGGGGTGTATAGGTGTAGGGGTGTAGGGGTTGTAGGGGTGTAGGGGGTGTAGGGTGTATGGGGTATAGTGGGTGTAGCGGTTGTAGGTGGTGTAGGGGGTGTAGGGGGGTGTGTGGGGGTGTAGGGGTGTAGGGGGTGTAGGGGTGTAGGGGGTGTAGGGGGTGTAGGGGTGTAGGGGTGTAGGGGCTGTAGGGGTGTAGGGGGTGTAGGGGTGTAGGGGTTGTAGGTGTGTAGGGGGTGTGGGGGTTGTAGGGGCTATAGGGAGTATGGGGAGTGTGGATGGTGTAGTGGTTGTAGGGGGTGTGGAGGTTGTAGGGACTGTATGGAGTATATGGGGTGTGGATGGTGTAGTGGTTGTAGGGGGTGTGGGGTTGTAGGGGGTGTAGGGACTATAGGGGGTGTGGATGGTGTAGAGGGTGCAGGGGGAGAAGGGGTTGTTGGGGTTGTAGGGGGTGTATGGTTTGTAGGGTTTGCAGGGGTTGTAGGGGGTGTGGGGGTTGTAGGGGCTGTAGGGGGTGGGGGGGTTGTAGGGGGTGTAGGGACTATAGGGGGTGTGGATGGTGTAGGGGGTTTAGGGGGTGGGGGGGTTGTAGGGGCTGTAGGGAGTATAGGGGGTGTGGATGGTGTAGAGGGTGCAGGGGGTGAAGGGGTTGTAGGGGGGTGTACAGTTTGTAGGGGGTCAATATGCAGGGGATGTGGGGGTTTTAGGGGATGAAGGGGTGTAGGGGTATAGAAGATGCAGGGGGTGTAGTGGGTGCAGGGGTGAAGGTGCAAGGGATGTGGGGGTTGTAGGGGGGAACAGGTGAATGTGGTGAAGTGGGTGTAGGTAGTAGAGGCTGTACATGCTGTAGAAGATATCACGTGTAGGTTGTCAACAGACTGTACCGGGGAAACAGACCGTAAGTCACTTTAATCCATATTTCATTACCTTCATATTATGTATGCTTTATATTATACTAGTAAGCCTACTTTCATGGTGGTACAAGCTGCGTGTACGTCCTACTGTTAACGTATGTCTGTCTATGCCTATGTCTATGTCATCAGCTTCACGTCGCCCATAAGTAGCTGAGAGTGAGGCAAATAATGCTGCCATCACGTATAGCTCACTTCCGCTGACTGCAATATGTAGCGGCAGACCTCGGCAACCAGCTGTCCACTGAACATCTTCACAACGAGGCTACATCCCTAGAGCTTTCACGGGGCTGCCCTCTCCAGATCGCTATCTCCAATGATGAAAGCGTCTCGCTAGCCAATTGATGATGCCTTGCTATACCGACCCAGACTGATTAGGTCTGAGACCGAGGCTGGCTGGGTCTGAGACCGAGGTTGGCTGGGTCTGAGACCGAGGCTGGCTGGGTCTGAGACCGAGGCTGGCTGGGTCTGAGACCGTGGCTGGCTGGGGCTGAGACCGAGGCTGGCTGGGTCTGAGACCGAAGCTGGCTGGGTCTGAGACCGAAGCTGGCTGGGTCTGAGACCGAGGCTGGCTGGGTCTGAGGCCGAGGCTGGCTGGGTCTGAGACCGAGGCTGGCTGGATCTGAGACCGAGGCTGGCTGGATCTGAGACCGAGGCTGGCTGGGTCTGAGACCGAGGCTGGCTGGGTCTGAGACCGAGGCTAGCTGGATCTGAGACCGAGGCTGGCTGGGTCTGAGACCAAGGCTGGCTGGGTCTGAGACCGAGGCTGGCTGGGTCTGAGACCAAGGCTGGCTGGGTCTAAGACCGAGGCTGGCTGGGTCTGAGACCGAGGCTGGCTGGGTCTGAGACCGAGGCTGATTGGGTCTAAGACCGAGGCTGGCTGGATCAAAGACCGAGGCTGGCTGGGTTTGAGACCGAGGCTGGCTGGGTCTGAGACCGAGACTAGCTGGGTCTGAGACCGAGGCTAGCTGGGTCTGAGACCGAGGCTGGCTGGATCTAAGACCGAGGCTGGCTGGGTCTGAGACCGAGGCTGGCTGGGTCTGAGACCGAGGCTGGCTGGATCTGAGACCGAGGCTGGCTGGGTCTGAGACCGAGGCTGGCTGGGTCTGAGAACGAGGTTGGCTGGATCTGAGCCTAAGGCTGGCTGGGTCTGAGACCGAGGCTGGCTGGATCTAAGACCGAGGCTGGCTGGGTCTGAGACCGAGGCTGGCTGGATCTGAGCCTGAGGCTGGCTGGGTCTGAGACCGAGGCTGGCTGGGTCTGAGAATGAGGCTGGCTGGATCTAAGACTGAGGCTGGCTGGGTCTGAGACTAAGGCTGACTGGATCTGAGCCTGAGGCTGGCTGGGTCTGAGACCGAAGCTGGCTGGGTCTGAGACCGAGGCTGGCTGGATCTAAGACCGAGGCTGGCTGGGTCTGAGACCGAGGCTGGCTGGATCTGAGCCTGAGGCTGGCTGGGTCTGAGACCGAGGCTGGCTGGGTCTGAGAATGAGGCTGGCTGGATCTAAGACCGAGGCTGGCTGGGTATGAGGCCGAGGCTAGCTGGGTCTGAGACAGAGGCTGGCTGGATCTGAGCCTGAGGCTGGCTGGGTCTGAGACCAAGGCTGGCTGGGTCTGAGACCGAGGCTGGTTGGGTCTAAGACCGAGGCTGGCTGGGCCTAAGACCGAGGCTGACTGCGTCTAAGACCAAGGCTGGCTGGGACTGAGACCGAGGCTAGCTGGGTCTGAGACAGAGGCTGGCTGGGTCTATGACCGAGGCTGGCTGGGCCTAAGACCGAGGCTGGCTGGGACTGAGACTAAGGCTGGCTGGATCTGAGCCTGAGGCTGGCTGGGTCTGAGACCAAGGCTGGCTGGGTCTGAGACCGAGGCTAGCTGGATCTGAGACCGAGGCTGGCTGGGTCTGAGACCAAGGCTGGCTGGGTCTGAGACCGAGGCTGGCTGGGTCTGAGACCAAGGCTGGCTGGGTCTAAGACCAAGGCTGGCTGGGTCTGAGACCGAGGCTGGCTGGGTCTGAGACCGAGGCTGATTGGGTCTAAGACCGAGGCTGGCTGGATCAAAGACCGAGGCTGGCTGGGTTTGAGACCGAGGCTGGCTGGGTTTGAGACCGAGACTAGCTGGGTCTGAGACCGAGGCTAGCTGGGTCTGAGACCAAGGCTGGCTGGATCTAAGACCGAGGCTGGCTGGGTCTGAGACCGAGGCTGGCTGGGCCTAAGACCGAGGCTGGCTGGGACTGAGACTAAGGCTGGCTGGATCTGAGCCTGAGGCTGGCTGGGTCTGAGACCAAGGCTGGCTGGGTCTGAGACCGAGGCTAGCTGGATCTGAGACCGAGGCTGGCTGGGTCTGAGACCAAGGCTGGCTGGGTCTGAGACCGAGGCTGGCTGGGTCTGAGACCAAGGCTGGCTGGGTCTAAGACCAAGGCTGGCTGGGTCTGAGACCGAGGCTGGCTGGGTCTGAGACCGAGGCTGATTGGGTCTAAGACCGAGGCTGGCTGGATCAAAGACCGAGGCTGGCTGGGTTTGAGACCGAGGCTGGCTGGGTTTGAGACCGAGACTAGCTGGGTCTGAGACCGAGGCTAGCTGGGTCTGAGACCAAGGCTGGCTGGATCTAAGACCGAGGCTGGCTGGGTCTGAGACCGAGGCTGGCTGGGTCTGAGACCGAGGCTGGCTGGATCTCAGACCGAGGCTGGCTGGGTCTGAGACCGAGGCTGGCTGGGTCTGAGAACGAGGTTGGCTGGATCTGAGCCTAAGGCTGGCTGGGTCTGAGACCGAGGCTGGCTGGATCTAAGACCGAGGCTGGCTGGGTCTGAGACCGAGGCTGGCTGGATCTGAGCCTGAGGCTGGCTGGGTCTGAGACCGAGGCTGGCTGGGTCTGAGAATGAGGCTGGCTGGATCTAAGACTGAGGCTGGCTGGGTCTGAGACTAAGCCTGGCTGGATCTGAGCCTGAGGCTGGCTGGGTCTGAGACCGAAGCTGGCTGGGTCTGAGACCGAGGCTGGCTGGGTATGAGGCCGAGGCTGGCTGGGTCTGAGACCGAGGCTGGCTGGATCTAAGACCGAGGCTGGCTGGGTCTGAGACCGAGGCTGGCTGGATCTGAGCCTGAGGCTGGCTGGGTCTGAGACCGAGGCTGGCTGGGTCTGAGAATGAGGCTGGCTGGATCTAAGACCGAGGCTGGCTGGGTATGAGGTCGAGGCTAGCTGGGTCTGAGACAGAGGCTGGCTGGATCTGAGCCTGAGGCTGGCTGGGTCTGAGACCGAGGCTGGCTGGGCCTAAGACCGAGGCTGGCTGCGTCTAAGACCAAGGCTGGCTGGGACTGAGACCGAGGCTAGCTGGGTCTGAGACAGAGGCTGGCTGGGTCTATGACCGAGGCTGGCTGGGCCTAAGACCGAGGCTGGCTGGGACTGAGACTAAGGCTGGCTGGATCTGAGCCTGAGGCTGGCTGGGTCTGAGACCAAGGCTGGCTGGGTCTGAGACCGAGGTTGGCTGGGTCTAAGACCGAGGCTGGCTGGGCCTAAGACCGAGGCTGGCTGCGTCTAAGACCGAGGCTGGCTGGGTCTGAGACCGAGGCTGGCTGGATCTCAGACCGAGGCTGGCTGGGTCTGAGACCGAGGCTGGCTGGGTCTGAGAACGAGGTTGGCTGGATCTGAGCCTAAGGCTGGCTGGGTCTGAGACCGAGGCTGGCTGGATCTAAGACCGAGGCTGGCTGGGTCTGAGACCGAGGCTGGCTGGATCTGAGCCTGAGGCTGGCTGGGTCTGAGACCGAGGCTGGCTGGGTCTGAGAATGAGGCTGGCTGGATCTAAGACTGAGGCTGGCTGGGTCTGAGACTAAGGCTGGCTGGATCTGAGCCTGAGGCTGGCTGGGTCTGAGACCGAAGCTGGCTGGGTCTGAGACCGAGGCTGGCTGGATCTAAGACTGAGGCTGGCTGGGTCTGAGACTAAGGCTGGCTGGATCTGAGCCTGAGGCTGGCTGGGTCTGAGACCGAAGCTGGCTGGGTCTGAGACCGAGGCTGGCTGGGTATGAGGCCGAGGCTGGCTGGGTCTGAGACCGAGGCTGGCTGGATCTAAGACCGAGGCTGGCTGGGTCTGAGACCGAGGCTGGCTGGATCTGAGCCTGAGGCTGGCTGGGTCTGAGACCGAGGCTGGCTGGGTCTGAGAATGAGGCTGGCTGGATCTAAGACCGAGGCTGGCTGGGTATGAGGTCGAGGCTAGCTGGGTCTGAGACAGAGGCTGGCTGGATCTGAGCCTGAGGCTGGCTGGGTCTGAGACCGAGGCTGGCTGGGCCTAAGACCGAGGCTGGCTGCGTCTAAGACCAAGGCTGGCTGGGACTGAGACCGAGGCTAGCTGGGTCTGAGACAGAGGCTGGCTGGGTCTATGACCGAGGCTGGCTGGGACTGAGACAGAGGCTGGCTGGGCCTAAGACCGAGGCTGGCTGGGACTGAGACCAAGGCTGGCTGGGTCTAAGACCGAGGCTGGCTGGGTCTGAGACCGAGGCTGGCTGGGTCTGAGACCGAGGCTGATTGGGTCTAAGACCGAGGCTGGCTGGATCAAAGACCGAGGCTGGCTGGGTTTGAGACCGAGGCTGGCTGGGTCTGAGACCGAGGCTAGCTGGATCTGAGACCGAGGCTGGCTGGGTCTGAGACCAAGGCTGGCTGGGTCTGAGACCGAGGCTGGCTGGGTCTGAGACCAAGGCTGGCTGGGTCTAAGACCAAGGCTGGCTGGGTCTGAGACCGAGGCTGGCTGGGTCTGAGACCGAGGCTGATTGGGTCTAAGACCGAGGCTGGCTGGATCAAAGACCGAGGCTGGCTGGGTTTGAGACCGAGGCTGGCTGGGTTTGAGACCGAGACTAGCTGGGTCTGAGACCGAGGCTAGCTGGGTCTGAGACCAAGGCTGGCTGGATCTAAGACCGAGGCTGGCTGGGTCTGAGACCGAGGCTGGCTGGGTCTGAGACCGAGGCTGGCTGGATCTCAGACCGAGGCTGGCTGGGTCTGAGACCGAGGCTGGCTGGGTCTGAGACCGAGGCTGGCTGGGTCTGAGAACGAGGTTGGCTGGATCTGAGCCTAAGGCTGGCTGGGTCTGAGACCGAGGCTGGCTGGATCTAAGACCGAGGCTGGCTGGGTCTGAGACCGAGGCTGGCTGGATCTGAGCCTGAGGCTGGCTGGGTCTGAGACCGAGGCTGGCTGGGTCTGAGAATGAGGCTGGCTGGATCTAAGACTGAGGCTGGCTGGGTCTGAGACTAAGCCTGGCTGGATCTGAGCCTGAGGCTGGCTGGGTCTGAGACCGAAGCTGGCTGGGTCTGAGACCGAGGCTGGCTGGGTATGAGGCCGAGGCTGGCTGGGTCTGAGACCGAGGCTGGCTGGATCTAAGACCGAGGCTGGCTGGGTCTGAGACCGAGGCTGGCTGGATCTGAGCCTGAGGCTGGCTGGGTCTGAGACCGAGGCTGGCTGGGTCTGAGAATGAGGCTGGCTGGATCTAAGACCGAGGCTGGCTGGGTATGAGGTCGAGGCTAGCTGGGTCTGAGACAGAGGCTGGCTGGATCTGAGCCTGAGGCTGGCTGGGTCTGAGACCGAGGCTGGCTGGGCCTAAGACCGAGGCTGGCTGCGTCTAAGACCAAGGCTGGCTGGGACTGAGACCGAGGCTAGCTGGGTCTGAGACAGAGGCTGGCTGGGTCTATGACCGAGGCTGGCTGGGCCTAAGACCGAGGCTGGCTGGGACTGAGACTAAGGCTGGCTGGATCTGAGCCTGAGGCTGGCTGGGTCTGAGACCAAGGCTGGCTGGGTCTGAGACCGAGGTTGGCTGGGTCTAAGACCGAGGCTGGCTGGGCCTAAGACCGAGGCTGGCTGCGTCTAAGACCGAGGCTGGCTGGGTCTGAGACCGAGGCTGGCTGGATCTCAGACCGAGGCTGGCTGGGTCTGAGACCGAGGCTGGCTGGGTCTGAGAACGAGGTTGGCTGGATCTGAGCCTAAGGCTGGCTGGGTCTGAGACCGAGGCTGGCTGGATCTAAGACCGAGGCTGGCTGGGTCTGAGACCGAGGCTGGCTGGATCTGAGCCTGAGGCTGGCTGGGTCTGAGACCGAGGCTGGCTGGGTCTGAGAATGAGGCTGGCTGGATCTAAGACTGAGGCTGGCTGGGTCTGAGACTAAGGCTGGCTGGATCTGAGCCTGAGGCTGGCTGGGTCTGAGACCGAAGCTGGCTGGGTCTGAGACCGAGGCTGGCTGGATCTAAGACTGAGGCTGGCTGGGTCTGAGACTAAGGCTGGCTGGATCTGAGCCTGAGGCTGGCTGGGTCTGAGACCGAAGCTGGCTGGGTCTGAGACCGAGGCTGGCTGGGTATGAGGCCGAGGCTGGCTGGGTCTGAGACCGAGGCTGGCTGGATCTAAGACCGAGGCTGGCTGGGTCTGAGACCGAGGCTGGCTGGATCTGAGCCTGAGGCTGGCTGGGTCTGAGACCGAGGCTGGCTGGGTCTGAGAATGAGGCTGGCTGGATCTAAGACCGAGGCTGGCTGGGTATGAGGTCGAGGCTAGCTGGGTCTGAGACAGAGGCTGGCTGGATCTGAGACTGAGGCTGGCTGGGTCTGAGACCGAGGCTGGCTGGGCCTAAGACCGAGGCTGGCTGCGTCTAAGACCAAGGCTGGCTGGGACTGAGACCGAGGCTAGCTGGGTCTGAGACAGAGGCTGGCTGGGTCTATGACCGAGGCTGGCTGGGACTGAGACAGAGGCTGGCTGGGCCTAAGACCGAGGCTGGCTGGGACTGAGACCAAGGCTGGCTGGGTCTAAGACCGAGGCTGGCTGGGTCTGAGACCGAGGCTGGCTGGGTCTGAGACCGAGGCTGATTGGGTCTAAGACCGAGGCTGGCTGGATCAAAGACCGAGGCTGGCTGGGTTTGAGACCGAGGCTGGCTGGGTCTGAGACCGAGACTAGCTGGGTCTGAGACCGAGGCTAGCTGGGTCTGAGACCGAGGCTGGCTGGATCTAAGACCGAGGCTGGCTGGGTCTGAGACCGAGGCTGGCTGGGTCTGAGACCGAGGCTGGCTGGATCTGAGACCGAGGCTGGCTGGGTCTGAGACCGAGGCTGGCTGGGTCTGAGAACGAGGTTGGCTGGATCTGAGCCTAAGGCTGGCTGGGTCTGACACCGAGGCTGGCTGGATCTAAGACCGAGGCTGGCTGGGTCTGAGACCGAGGCTGGCTGGATCTGAGCCTGAGGCTGGCTGGGTCTGAGACCGAGGCTGGCTGGGTCTGAGAATGAGGCTGGCTGGATCTAAGACTGAGGCTGGCTGGGTCTGAGACTAAGGCTGACTGGATCTGAGCCTGAGGCTGGCTGGGTCTGAGACCGAAGCTGGCTGGGTCTGAGACCGAGGCTGGCTGGATCTAAGACCGAGGCTGGCTGGGTCTGAGACCGAGGCTGGCTGGATCTGAGCCTGAGGCTGGCTGGGTCTGAGACCGAGGCTGGCTGGGTCTGAGAATGAGGCTGGCTGGATCTAAGACCGAGGCTGGCTGGGTATGAGGCCGAGGCTAGCTGGGTCTGAGACAGAGGCTGGCTGGATCTGAGCCTGAGGCTGGCTGGGTCTGAGACCAAGGCTGGCTGGGTCTGAGACCGAGGCTGGTTGGGTCTAAGACCGAGGCTGGCTGGGCCTAAGACCGAGGCTGGCTGCGTCTAAGACCAAGGCTGGCTGGGACTGAGACCGAGGCTAGCTGGGTCTGAGACAGAGGCTGGCTGGGTCTATGACCGAGGCTGGCTGGGCCTAAGACCGAGGCTGGCTGGGACTGAGACTAAGGCTGGCTGGATCTGAGCCTGAGGCTGGCTGGGTCTGAGACCAAGGCTGGCTGGGTCTGAGACCGAGGCTAGCTGGATCTGAGACCGAGGCTGGCTGGGTCTGAGACCAAGGCTGGCTGGGTCTGAGACCGAGGCTGGCTGGGTCTGAGACCAAGGCTGGCTGGGTCTAAGACCAAGGCTGGCTGGGTCTGAGACCGAGGCTGGCTGGGTCTGAGACCGAGGCTGATTGGGTCTAAGACCGAGGCTGGCTGGATCAAAGACCGAGGCTGGCTGGGTTTGAGACCGAGGCTGGCTGGGTCTGAGACCGAGACTAGCTGGGTCTGAGACCGAGGCTAGCTGGGTCTGAGACCAAGGCTGGCTGGATCTAAGACCGAGGCTGGCTCGGTCTGAGACCGAGGCTGGCTGGGTCTGAGACCGAGGCTGGCTGGATCTCAGACCGAGGCTGGCTGGGTCTGAGACCGAGGCTGGCTGGGTCTGAGAACGAGGTTGGCTGGATCTGAGCCTAAGGCTGGCTGGGTCTGAGACCGAGGCTGGCTGAATCTAAGACCGAGGCTGGCTGGGTCTGAGACCGAGGCTGGCTGGATCTGAGCCTGAGGCTGGCTGGGTCTGAGACCGACGCTGGCTGGGTCTGAGAATGAGGCTGGCTGGATCTAAGACTGAGGCTGGCTGGGTCTGAGACTAAGGCTGGCTGGATCTGAGCCTGAGGCTGGCTGGGTCTGAGACCGAAGCTGGCTGGGTCTGAGACCGAGGCTGGCTGGGTATGAGGCCGAGGCTGGCTGGGTCTGAGACCGAGGCTGGCTGGATCTAAGACCGAGGCTGGCTGGGTCTGAGACCGAGGCTGGCTGGATCTGAGCCTGAGGCTGGCTGGGTCTGAGACCGAGGCTGGCTGGGTCTGAGAATGAGGCTGGCTGGATCTAAGACCGAGGCTGGCTGGGTATGAGGTCGAGGCTAGCTGGGTCTGACACAGAGGCTGGCTGGATCTGAGCCTGAGGCTGGCTGGGTCTGAGACCGAGGCTGGCTGGGTCTGAGAATGAGGCTGGCTGGATCTAAGACTGAGGCTGGCTGGGTCTGAGACTAAGGCTGGCTGGATCTGAGCCTGAGGCTGGCTGGGTCTGAGATCGAAGCTGGCTGGGTCTGAGACCGAGGCTGGCTGGGTATGAGGCCGAGGCTGGCTGGGTCTGAGACCGAGGCTGGCTGGATCTAAGACCGAGGCTGGCTGGGTCTGAGACCGAGGCTGGCTGGATCTGAGCCTGAGGCTGGCTGGGTCTGAGACCGAGGCTGGCTGGGTCTGAGAATGAGGCTGGCTGGATCTAAGACCGAGGCTGGCTGGGTATGAGGTCGAGGCTAGCTGGGTCTGAGACAGAGGCTGGCTGGATCTGAGCCTGAGGCTGGCTGGGTCTGAGACCGAGGCTGGCTGGGCCTAAGACCGAGGCTGGCTGCGTCTAAGACCAAGGCTGGCTGGGACTGAGACCGAGGCTAGCTGGGTCTGAGACAGAGGCTGGCTGGGTCTATGACCGAGGCTGGCTGGGCCTAAGACCGAGGCTGGCTGGGACTGAGACTAAGGCTGGCTGGATCTGAGCCTGAGGCTGGCTGGGTCTGAGACCAAGGCTGGCTGGGTCTGAGACCGAGGCTGGCTGGGTCTAAGACCGAGGCTGGCTGGGCCTAAGACCGAGGCTGGCTGCGTCTAAGACCAAGGCTGGCTGGGACTGAGACCGAGGCTGGCTGGGTCTGAGACCAAGGCTGGCTGGGTCTGAGACCGAGGCTGGCTGGGTCTGAGACCAAGGCTGGCTGGGTCTAAGACCAAGGCTGGCTGGGTCTGAGACCGAGGCTGGCTGGGTCTGAGACCGAGGCGGATTGGGTCTAAGACCGAGGCTGGCTGGATCAAAGACCGAGGCTGGCTGGGTTTGAGACCGAGGCTGGCTGGGTCTGAGACCGAGACTAGCTGGGTCTGAGACCGAGGCTAGCTGGGGCTGAGACCAAGGCTGGCTGGATCTAAGACCGAGGCTGGCTGGGTCTGAGACCGAGGCTGGCTGGGTCTGAGACCGAGGCTGGCTGGATCTGAGACCGAGGCTGGCTGGGTCTGAGACCGAGGCTGGCTGGGTCTGAGAACGAGGTTGGCTGGATCTGAGCCTAAGGCTGGCTGGGTCTGAGACCGAGGCTGGCTGGATCTAAGACCGAGGCTGGCTGGGTCTGAGACCGAGGCTGGCTGGGTCTGAGAATGAGGCTGGCTGGATCTAAGACCGAGGCTGGCTGGGTATGAGGTCGAGGCTAGCTGGGTCTGACACAGAGGCTGGCTGGATCTGAGCCTGAGGCTGGCTGGGTCTGAGACCGAGGCTGGCTGGGTCTGAGAATGAGGCTGGCTGGATCTAAGACTGAGGCTGGCTGGGTCTGAGACTAAGGCTGGCTGGATCTGAGCCTGAGGCTGGCTGGGTCTGAGACCGAAGCTGGCTGGGTCTGAGACCGAGGCTGGCTGGGTATGAGGCCGAGGCTGGCTGGGTCTGAGACCGAGGCTGGCTGGATCTAAGACCGAGGCTGGCTGGGTCTGAGACCGAGGCTGGCTGGATCTGAGCCTGAGGCTGGCTGGGTCTGAGACCGAGGCTGGCTGGGTCTGAGAATGAGGCTGGCTGGATCTAAGACCGAGGCTGGCTGGGTATGAGGTCGAGGCTAGCTGGGTCTGAGACAGAGGCTGGCTGGATCTGAGCCTGAGGCTGGCTGGGTCTGAGACCGAGGCTGGCTGGGCCTAAGACCGAGGCTGGCTGCGTCTAAGACCAAGGCTGGCTGGGACTGAGACCGAGGCTAGCTGGGTCTGAGACAGAGGCTGGCTGGGTCTATGACCGAGGCTGGCTGGGCCTAAGACCGAGGCTGGCTGGGACTGAGACTAAGGCTGGCTGGATCTGAGCCTGAGGCTGGCTGGGTCTGAGACCAAGGCTGGCTGGGTCTGAGACCGAGGCTGGCTGGGCCTAAGACCGAGGCTGGCTGCGTCTAAGACCAAGGCTGGCTGGGACTGAGACCGAGGCTAGCTGGGTCTGAGACAGAGGCTGGCTGGGTCTATGACCGGGGCTGGCTGGGCCTAAGACCGAGGCTGGCTGGGTCTGAGACCGAGGCTAGCTGGGTCTGAGACAGAGGCTGGCTGGGTCTATGACCGGGGTTGGCTGGGTCTGAGAACGAGGTTGGCTGGATCTGAGCCTAAGGCTGGCTGGGTTTGAGACCGAGGCTGGCTGGATCTAAGACCGAGGCTGGCTGGGTCTGAGACCGAGGCTGGCTGGATCTGAGCCTGAGGCTGGCTGGGTCTGAGACCGAGGCTGGCTGGATCTGAGCCTGAGGCTGGCTGGGTCTGAGACCGAGGCTGGCTGGGCCTGAGACCGAGGCTGGCTGGATCTAAGACCGAGGCTGGCTGGGTCTGAGACCGAGGCTGGCTGGATCTGAGCCTGAGGCTGGCTGGGTCTGAGACCGAGGCTGGCTGGGTCTGAGCCTGAGGCTGGCTGGGTCTGAGACCGAGGCTGGCTGGGCCTGAGACCGAGGCTGGCTGGGCCTAAGACCGAGGCTGGCTGGGTCTGAGACCGAGGCTGGCTGGGTCTAAGACCGAGGCTGGCTGGGTCTGAGACCGAGGCTAGCTGGGTCTGAGACAGAGGCTGGCTGGGTCTATGACCGAGGCTGGCTGGGCCTAAGACCGAGGCTGGCTGGGTCTAAGACCGAGGCTGGCTGGGTCTGAGACCGAGGCTAGCTGGGTCTGAGACAGAGGCTGGCTGGGTCTATGACCGGGGTTGGCTGGGTCTGAGAACGAGGCTAGCTGGGTCTGAGACAGAGGCTGGCTGGGTCTATGACCGGGGTTGGCTGGGTCTGAGAACGAGGTTGGCTGGATCTGAGTCTAAGGCTGGCTGGATCTGAGACCGAGGTTGGCTGGGTCTGAGGCCGAGGCTGGCTGGGTCTGAGACCGAGGCTGGCTGGATCTGAGACCGAGGCTGGCTGGATCTGAGACCGAGGCTGGCTGGGTCTGAGACCGAGGCTGGCTGGATCTGAGCCTGAGGCTTGCTGGGTCTGAGACCGAGGCTGGCTGGGTCTGAGCCTGAGGCTGGCTGGGTCTAAGACCGAGGCTGGCTGGGCCTGAGACCGAGGCTGGCTGGGCCTAAGACCGAGGCTGGCTGGGTCTGAGACCGAGGCTGGCTGGGTCTAAGACCGAGGCTGGCTGGGTCTGAGACCGAGGCTAGCTGGGTCTGAGAGAGAGGCTGGCTGGGTCTATGACCGAGGCTGGCTGGGCCTAAGACCGAGGCTGGCTGGGTCTAAGACCGAGGCTGGCTGGGTCTGAGACCGAGGCTAGCTGGGTCTGAGACAGAGGCTGGCTGGGTCTATGACCGGGGTTGGCTGGGTCTGAGAACGAGGCTAGCTGGGTCTGAGACAGAGGCTGGCTGGGTCTATGATCGGGGTTGGCTGGGTGTGAGAACGAGGTTGGCTGGATCTGAGTCTAAGGCTGGCTGGATCTGAGACCGAGGTTGGCTGGATCTAAGACCGAGGCTGGCTGGGTCTGAGACCGAGGCTGGCTGGATCTGAGCATGAGGCTGGCTGGGTCTGAGACCGAGGCTGGCTGGATCTGAGCCTGAGGCTGGCTGGGTCTGAGACCGAGGCTGGCTGGGCCTGAGACCGAGGCTGGCTGGATCTAAGACCGAGGCTGGCTGGGTCTGAGACCGAGGCTGGCTGGATCTGAGTCTGAGGCTGGCTGGGTCTGAGACTGAGGCTGGCTGGATCTGAGCCTGAGGCTGGCTGGGTCTGAGACCGAGGCTGGCTGGGCCTGAGACCGAGGCGGCTGGGCCTAAGACCGAGGCTGGCTGGGTCTGAGACCGAGGCTGGCTGGGTCTAAGACCGAGGCTGGCTGGGTCTGAGACCGAGGCTAGCTGGGTCTGTGACAGAGGCTAGCTGGGTCTAAGACCGAGGCTGGTTGGGCCTAAGACCGAGGCTGGCTGCGTCTGAGACCGAGGCTGGCTGGGCCTAAGACCGCGGCTGGCTGCGTCTAAGACCAAGCCTGGCTGGGTCTGAGACCTAGGCTAGCGGGGTCTGAGACAGAGGCTAGCTGGGCCTAAGACCGAGGCTGGCTGGATCTAAGACCGAGGCTGGCTGGGTCTGAGACCGAGGCTGGCTGGATCTGAGACCGAGGCTGGCTGGATCTGAGACCGAGGCTGGCTGGGTCGGAGACCGAGGCTGGCTGGATCTAAGACCGAGGCTGGCTGTGTCTGAGACCGAGGCTGGCTGGATCTAAGACCGAGGCTGGCTGGGTCTGAGACCGAGGCTGGCTGGATCTGAGACCGAGGCTGGCTGGGTCGGAGACCGAGGCTGGCTGGATCTGAGCCTGAGGCTGGCTGGGTCTGAGACCGAGGCTGGCTTGGCCTGAGACCGAGGCTGGCTGGATCTGAGACCGAGGCTGGCTGGGTCGGAGACCGAGGCTGGCTGGATCAAAGACCGAGGCTGGCTGGGTCTGAGACCGAGGCTGGCTGGGTCGGAGACCGAGGCTGGCTGGATCTGAGACCGAGGCTGGCTGGATCTGAGACCGAGGCTGGCTGGGTCGGAGACCGAGGCTGGCTGGATCTAAGACCGAGGCTGGCTGGGTCTGAGACCGAGGCTGGCTGGATCTAAGACCGAGGCTGGCTGGGTCTGAGACCGAGGCTGGCTGGATCTGAGACCGAGGCTGGCTGGGTCGGAGACCGAGGCTGGCTGGATCTGAGCCTGAGGCTGGCTGGGTCTGAGACCGAGGCTGGCTTGGCCTGAGACCGAGGCTGGCTGGGCCTAAGACCGAGGCTGGCTGGGTCTGAGACCGAGGCTGGCTGGGTCTAAGACCGAGGCTGGCTGGGTCTGAGACCGAGGCTGGCTGGGTCTGAGACAGAGGCTACCGGGGTCTAAGACCGAGGCTGGCCTGGCCTAAGACCGAGGCTGGCTGGGTCTGAGACCGAGGCTGGCTGGGCCTAAGACCGAGGCTGGCTGCGTCTAAGACCAAGCCTGGCTGGGTCTGAGACCGAGGCTGGCTGGATCTGAGCCTGAGGCTGGCTGGGTCTGAGACCGAGGCTGGCTGGGTCTGAGAATGAGGCTGGCTGGATCTAAGACCGAGGCTGGCTGGGTATGAGGTCGAGGCTAGCTGGGTCTGAGACAGAGGCTGCCTGGATCTGAGCCTGAGGCTGGCTGGGTCTGAGACCGAGGCTGGCTGGGCCTAAGACCGAGGCTGGCTGCGTCTAAGACCAAGGCTGGCTGGGACTGAGACCGAGGCTAGCTGGGTCTGAGACAGAGGCTGGCTGGGTCTATGACCGAGGCTGGCTGGGCCTAAGACCGAGGCTGGCTGGGACTGAGACTAAGGCTGGCTGGATCTGAGCCTGAGGCTGGCTGGGTCTGAGACCAAGGCTGGCTGGGTCGGAGACCGAGGCTGGCTGGGCCTAAGACCGAGGCTGGCTGCGTCTAAGACCAAGGCTGGCTGGGACTGAGACCGAGGCTAGCTGGGTCTGAGACAGAGGCTGGCTGGGTCTATGACCGGGGCTGGCTGGGCCTAAGACCGAGGCTGGCTGGGTCTGAGACCGAGGCTAGCTGGGTTTGAGACCGAGGCTGGCTGGATCTAAGACCGAGGCTGGCTGGGTCTGAGACCGAGGCTGGCTGGATCTGAGCCTGAGGCTGGCTGGGTCTGAGACCGAGGCTGGCTGGATCTGAGCCTGAGGCTGGCTGGGTCTGAGACCGAGGCTGGCTGGGCCTGAGACCGAGGCTGGCTGGATCTAAGACCGAGGCTGGCTGGGTCTGAGACCGAGGCTGGCTGGATCTGAGCCTGAGGCTGGCTGGGTCTGAGACCGAGGCTGGCTGGGTCTGAGCCTGAGGCTGGCTGGGTCTGAGACCGAGGCTGGCTGGGCCTGAGACCGAGGCTGGCTGGGCCTAAGACCGAGGCTGGCTGGGTCTGAGACCGAGGCTGGCTGGGTCTAAGACCGAGGCTGGCTGGGTCTGAGACCGAGGCTAGCTGGGTCTGAGACAGAGGCTGGCTGGGTCTATGACCGAGGCTGGCTGGGCCTAAGACCGAGGCTGGCTGGGTCTAAGACCGAGGCTGGCTGGGTCTGAGACCGAGGCTAGCTGGGTCTGAGACAGAGGCTGGCTGGGTCTATGACCGGGGTTGGCTGGGTCTGAGAACGAGGCTAGCTGGGTCTGAGACAGAGGCTGGCTGGGTCTATGACCGGGGTTGGCTGGGTCTGAGAACGAGGTTGGCTGGATCTGAGTCTAAGGCTGGCTGGATCTGAGACCGAGGTTGGCTGGGTCTGAGGCCGAGGCTGGCTGGGTCTGAGACCGAGGCTGGCTGGATCTGAGACCGAGGCTGGCTGGATCTGAGACCGAGGCTGGCTGGGTCTGAGACCGAGGCTGGCTGGATCTGAGCCTGAGGCTTGCTGGGTCTGAGACCGAGGCTGGCTGGGTCTGAGCCTGAGGCTGGCTGGGTCTAAGACCGAGGCTGGCTGGGCCTGAGACCGAGGCTGGCTGGGCCTAAGACCGAGGCTGGCTGGGTCTGAGACCGAGGCTGGCTGGGTCTAAGACCGAGGCTGGCTGGGTCTGAGACCGAGGCTAGCTGGGTCTGAGACAGAGGCTGGCTGGGTCTATGACCGAGGCTGGCTGGGCCTAAGACCGAGGCTGGCTGGGTCTAAGACCGAGGCTGGCTGGGTCTGAGACCGAGGCTAGCTGGGTCTGAGACAGAGGCTGGCTGGGTCTATGACCGGGGTTGGCTGGGTCTGAGAACGAGGCTAGCTGGGTCTGAGACAGAGGCTGGCTGGGTCTATGACCGGGGTTGGCTGGGTGTGAGAACGAGGTTGGCTGGATCTGAGTCTAAGGCTGGCTGGATCTGAGACCGAGGTTGGCTGGATCTAAGACCGAGGCTGGCTGGGTCTGAGACCGAGGCTGGCTGGATCTGAGCCTGAGGCTGGCTGGGTCTGAGACCGAGGCTGGCTGGATCTGAGCCTGAGGCTGGCTGGGTCTGAGACCGAGGCTGGCTGGGCCTGAGACCGAGGCTGGCTGGATCTAAGACCGAGGCTGGCTGGAGCCATTAACTTCGTCGTTGCAATATGTTCAACATGCAGCAATGCCGGTCGTAGAAATATGTCCCATGTAGAAGTATGTCCGTTGTGGCCATATCTATCATGGCAGTATATCCACCATAGCAGAATGTAAAACGTAGCAGTATGCTAACCATAGCAGTATGCAAACCATAGCAGTATGCTAACCATAGCAGTATGCTAACCATAGCAGTATGTCCCCGTTAACAGTATGTTAACCGTAGCAGTATGTCCCCGTTAGCAGTATGTCCCCGTTAGTAGTATGTCCCCGTTAGCAGTATGTTCCCGTTAGCAGTATGTCCCCGTTAGCAGTATGGTCCCGTTAGCAGTATGGTCCCGTTAGCAGTATGTCCCCGTTAACAGTATGTCCCCGTTAGCAGTATGTCCCCGTTAGCAGTATGGTCTTGTTAGCAGTATGTCCCCGTTAGCAGTATGTCCCCGTTAGCAGTATGTCCCCGTTAGCAGTATGTCCCCGTTAGCAGTATGTCCCCGTTAGCAGTATGTCCCTGTTAGCATTTGTCCCCGTTAGCAGTATGTCCCTGTTTGCAGTATGTCCCCGTTAGCAGTATGTCCATGTTAGCAGTATGTCCCCGTTAGCAGTATGTCCCTGTTAGCAGTATGTCCCCGTTAGCAGTATGTCCCCGTTAGCAGTATGTCCCCGTTAGCAGTATGTCCCTGTTAGCAGTATGTCCCCGTTAGCAGTGTGGCCACCGTAGCACTATGTCGATCGTAGCAGTATGTCGACCGTAGCAGTATTTCCACCTTAACGGTATGTCGACCGTAGCAGTTTGTCCACCTCATTAGTTTGAAAGAAAAGTTTATTTCAAAGCAACAATGAGCCCCAGGCCCTCGTGTTGAAAAAATGCAATACTCATAATGACATGTGGCGGGTTCATACATTAATACACTGATACATTATTCAGGTTCTCTCATCTGGCTTGCCACATAAACATATTCAGACAATATGTTCTGTAATTTCGTGCTCTGTGACATAACTAGTTCTAACAAATTATCTTT
Organism: Arenicola marina; assembly: GCA_964019135.1. Lineage (NCBI taxonomy): Eukaryota > Metazoa > Annelida > Polychaeta > Arenicolidae > Arenicola > Arenicola marina. The sequence goes on from CAXHSH010000409.1 coordinate 17,841, forward strand.
ATTTGGTAGTCTTCAAAAATACGGTGGGATTAAGCTCTCCCTGAGATTATCGTGCAAGCCACATTCAAGAACAAAGTGGACTTCGTCATCTAACAAACCGCACTCGCTACACAGTCTCTCTTCCATGGGCAGTGGCTTTGGCTTGTGCCAACTCCCAGTTTCAGTGCGGAGGCGGTGGCTAAAGGTTCGGAGCCTAATTAAAGAATACATAAATCTGTTCTTTTCCACATTAGCAAAGTATGAGGGAAGCATTGGTAAAACACTATATTGTAAATATTGCGTACCACGAGAGGTTTCCGATAGCTCGGCTTGTACCGTTTGAAAATAACAATCCTTCGCCCGCTGCTTAAAGAGGTACCTGAACGCCTGGCTATCTCCAACGGACAGCCAGAGCCAGAAATCCTCTATCCCCAGCGACTTTAGTGAATCACGCACCAGCAACGCCCAGTTACGTCGTCCTAGCTCTAAATCTTCCAACAGCACCTTATACAATCGCTTAACATACCGTGAATCAATCAAATGTATAACCTTTACCCAGTAACTGATTATTTTTATCAACCTCAGTTTTCATGTCTAATCTGCCGAGTTCACTCCTAGCTATATGGTTGGGGTACTGGTTTTAACCTTCAAAGATTTTTTCAAGTATTTAGTATGAATTCGTTCGATTGCCTGGCCAGTATGGAAACCCCAAACTTCTGCACCGTAATTCAATATTAGGCTTATCAATTTGTCAAATAACTCCATACGATGGGTAGGACGGAGAGAGTGAAATTTACAGA
>CAXHSH010000410.1:0-15652 GCA_964019135.1 Arenicola marina
GGGAGGGGGGGGGAGGGGTGAGATTCGGCAGGGCGAGCTGTTTGTATCCCGACACCCACATACGGAGGATCGGGCGAAATGTAGGGAGCCAGGCTTCATTAGTGTCAGACTTGTTTACAAAGTATACATTTAATGCTGCAATCAGCGCCATCTAACGGATGCCATGTGATCCCATTCTCCACCTCACACCTCCCTCGTCGCCCGCCTCTTCCTCTCCCGCGTGCAGCGCCTTGTTTTCTCGCATTTCAGCGCCGCCGATAATTGGGCGTTACAACTCGCTGGGCGGTAGAGGGCGCTGGGTGTCCTGTCTCGGATTGCCAGCCCCCTCCCCCCTCCCCCCTCCCCTCTCCCCCGCCTCCACCTCCCTTTCGCCACCCTCGGAGCCGGAGTTGGCGGTGTTGTGGGGTAATGAGGTGGGATGTGGTGGGTGGGGGGTGGGGGGCGGAGGAGGGGTCTCATGAAGACTCAGAAGAAGGACACAGAAGAGCCAGGCCAGGCGGGCCAAAGTCAGCTTTCCGTTATGTTTTTCCCGCAACAAAAGTGTCCAAGTAATTAGCGCTGTTATTTCCATGCTGACCAGAGTTTTGTGCACCCCGCCACGATGTCATTGTCATGCTCCGGCCATCCAACATAACGCGACCGAATAATTAACACACACGGAAAAAGAGGATCCTCTGACGAATATGTGAGGCTAACGAGTGGTCATACCGCGCCAGCGGTAACGGGGAATGCAATCAAGTTGTGTGAAAGCACCGGTGGCCATATTGAGCGTGTTCGCACAGCTCCGGAGGTCCGAGGTGATGTTGATGTGACGTCATCACTTGTGACGTAGCCCGCATGAAAGAATGTTTTGTGTCTGAACACGGGAAACTGCAGAAATATGGCGTTTGGGCGAGCATGCAGGGAAAATGCGGTGCAGATGCAAGGCAGATGCAGGAGAGATGCAGTGCAGATTCAGTGTAGCTGCAGGACAGACGTATAGGGCAGATGCAATGCAAATGCAGGGCAAATGCAGTGCAGATACAGTGCAGATGCAGATGCAGTGCAGATGCAGTGCAGATGCAGTGCAGATACAGGGGGCAGATGCAGGTCAGATACAGGGCAGATGCAGGGCAGATTCAGAGCAGATGCAGTTCAGATGTAGTGCAGATGCCGTGCAGATGCCGTGCAGATGCAGTGCAGATGCAGTGCAAATGCAGTGCAGATGCAGATGCAGTGCAGATGCAGTGCAGATGCAGGGGACAGATGAAGTACAGATGCAGTGGATGATGCAGTGCAGATGCAGTGCAGATGCAGGGGACAGATGAAGTACAGATGCAGTGGATGATGCAGTGCAGATGCAGTGCAGATGCAGTGCAGATGCAGTGCAGATGCAGATGCAGTGCAGGTGCAGATGCATGGGGCAGATGCATGGGGCAGATGCAGTGCAGATGCAGTGCAGATGCAGTGCAGATGCAGGACACCGTCAAGATGGTGGGGGTGGGGGTGGGATATGCATCTTAGGGGTGATGCCCGTCATATGGGGCGGGGACGGGAGGTGGGGGGGGGGCGATTGGTTAGAAAATCACTTCAAAAGTTGGAATCACAAATTTAATCTAGTCTATGACATGACGTACATGGTGTCAGTAGCGTGTGAGCTCACACATATATAGACCTTCATAGTGCTTTATGTCTTAACACTGTCTTGTTGACATATTATCGTCAGATTTATGTTATTTTTAATTAATAATGTTCAATATCTATATGGTTGACGTCCAAGACAGTATTTGTCAACGGTCGCTCAATGCACGGGGAAGGCAAGCCTCCTTTTCTTCGCAGGGGCGTGTGCAGGAATTATTGAAGGCGGGGTGGTGGGGGGGGGGGGAGAGGGAGGAGGGGAGGAGGGGAACAAAAAAATTTCAAAAATGCGTGTAAAAGGATGAGAGGTAGGCGACCGTCGTACGCATCATTTGAGAGAGGGAGAGGCGGCGGGGTAAGGTATATCTTAGGTTCTGAAAGGTTCTGAAAAGGAAAGGGTGTGCCCCCCCCCACCCTCTCCCCCTGGCTAGGGGGCACATAATTTCAAAAGGGGGGAGGCACAGATATATCCTAGGGCCTGAGGGGAGACACGTGCCCCCTGTGCCCCCCCCCCCCCACTGGACACGCCCCATGCTTCGGGTTGATGTCCTCTCTTTGCACGTTAACTTGCAGCCATGTTGGTTTATAAAACATCACGAGGCTTGCTACCAATAATAATAATAATAATAATAATAATCAGTTTATTATCACAAATTACATTCTCGAATTATATGCAAGTTGGTAAACAAAAAAAGTCGAAAGAAGAGTTAAAAAAACTAAATATGAAAAAATAGGAGCCATAGAAGGTTACTTAATGTCTATTACAACTTCAGCGACAGTAATGGATAACACATCTAAGGCAACGGTCTATTCCTCGATAAACATGTCTTAATATGATACATATATATATATTACGACATAGTCGGCGGAAAAGATAATATATTGACGGTGGGGGGGGGCAAAGGGGAGGGGGTCACGTTGCGTATGTACGTTCACTTGTAGTTAGTTTGATTTGGTTAATGGTAATTACCCATCATTCCCAAGAATCCGCTTTTGCTATAAAAAATCTAATCTAAAGCCGTATGTTTTCAATGGGGGGGGGGGGGGGTAGGCCACCCCAATTAACTTATTTGTAAGTTTTGACAAGCTTGTAAATCTGGCCCCAGATTTGAACCTGACAGCCATTTAATGTCTCTCTAACAATGACATTAAATACCAGTCATAGTATTAAGTAACAATTATATTGTTATACAACAATTACATTATTATATACCAATTATATGATTAGTTTCCAATTAATTGCGGTGTCATTCGCAGATTGCCCTCAAGGAGTTACCATGCTAGGTTGTTCTTCACAGGAACATATTTTCTTTCATGTCAGGGAGGTGCGGGTGGGGGTGGGGGGGGGGGGGGTAGGCGGGCGCTTTCCCGAAGCGTCACGCGTGGGGTAGGAGCTTAACCTTAACCAGCTCAGTGGGAATTCCTGGGTAAACAAAAAAACACGCACATGGTCCTTTTTCGACGAATTTTGTTTTCTTGTCACCCCCCCCCCCTCCCGCCCCTCCCCACTCACCCCTGGGTAGTTTTCCGAGAGTTCATCCCACCCAGACTCGATTACCCCCACTCCAACCCCCCTGTCCCCGACTCTTTTATCATTTCTTTTTGCTGATCATAGCGCTCGCGTACGTACGCTGCCAATAGTAACAAGGATGATGGGAGAACGAATGGTTACGTGTGACCACCGGGTCCACGGGGCCGCCTGCACACAGCGCCACCACGCGTCCCGCCGGGGAACCAACTATCTCCATAGTGTCGGCGGATGAGAGAGAGGGGAGTGAGGGAGGGAGGCAGAGGAGGCGGGCGGGGGAGACGGGGAGGAGGGGCGGTGGAATGGGAGGGGGGGCGGTGAGGGGGACATTTATTTCTCAGCGCCCCGGGACGCAGCGGAACCACAGGCGTGATGGGGAGGGGAGGGGGAGGGGAGGGGGAGAGACGGCGGACGGGGGGAGGCGGGAAAGAGGGGGGGGGGGGGAAGGGGGCGGGGGGGGTGGGGGGAGGGGGCGGTTGACTAGCCATCGTTGGGGCAGCCGTCGTGGCGTTATCTTTTCAAAACAGCGCCCAATGTTGGAAGCGATCCATCTCGTGCGACACCCGATAGGATCGCTGCAGTCGATTGGTTCACGTCATTTGATCCATTATTAATGGACGCCGCAATTAAATTTAAAATTCAAGGGCTGGGGCTTGTTTACACATGGGTGAGTGCGTGTAGGAAGAGTGGCCAGGGAGGAGGGGGGGGGGGCGCTGACGCTCGGCATGCAAGGGGTGGGTGCAGGGGAGTGGAGGGGGAGCTAAAGGGGTGGAATAGATCTACGTATGTTGCATAGGAGGAGTTAGAAACAGTGCCGTGAAGGAGTGACTGTGGCGGGCAGTGTGTGGTGGAGGGTTGAGTGACTGGCGGGACAGTGTGGTGGAGGGCTGAGTGACTGTGGCGGGCAGTGTGTGGTGGAGGGTTGAGTGACTGGCGGGACAGTGTGGTGGAGGGCTGAGTGACTGTGGCGGGCAGTGTGTGGTGGAGGGTTGAGTGACTGGCGGGACAGTGTGGTGGAGGGCTGAGTGACTGTGGCGGGCAGTGTGTGGTGGAGGGTTGAGTGACTGGCGGGACAGTGTGGTTGAGGGCTGAGTGACTGTGGCGGGCAGTGTGTGGTGGAGGGCTGAGTGACTGTGGCGGGCAGTGTGTGGTGGAGGGTTGAGTGACTGGCGGGACAGTGTGGTGGAGGGCTGAGTGACTGTGGCGGGCAGTGTGTGGTGGAGGGTTGAGTGACTGGCGGGACAGTGTGGTGGAGGGCTGAGTGACTGTGGCGGGCAGTGTGTGGTGGAGGGTTGAGTGACTGGCGGGACAGTGTGGTGGAGGGCTGAGTGACTGTGGCGGGCAGTGTGTGGTGGAGGGTTGAGTGACTGGCGGGACAGTGTGGTGGAGGGCTGAGTGACTGTGGCGGGCAGTGTGTGGTGGAGGGTTGAGTGACTGGCGGGACAGTGTGGTGGAGGGCTGAGTGACTGTGGCGGGCAGTGTGTGGTGGAGGGCTGAGTGACTGGCGGGACAGGGTGGTGGAGGGCTGAGTGACTGTGGCGGGCAGTGTGTGGTGGAGGGTTGAGTGACTGGCGGGACAGTGTGGTTGAGGGCTGAGTGACTGGCGGGCAGTGTGTGGTGGAGGGTTGAGTGACTGGCGGGACAGTGTGGTGGAGGGCTGAGTGACTGTGGCGGGCAGTGTGTGGTGGAGGGTTGAGTGACTGGCGGGACAGTGTGGTTGAGGGCTCAGTGACTGTGGCGGGCAGTGTGTGGTGGAGGGCTGAGTGACTGTGGCGGGCAGTGTTTGGTGGAGGGTTGAGTGACTGGCGGGACAGTGTGGTTGAGGGCTGAGTGACTGTGGCGGGCAGTGCGTGGTGGAGGTTTGAGTGACTGGCGGGACAGTGTGGTGGAGGGCTGAGTGACTGTGGCGGGCAGTGTGTGGTGGAGGGCTGAGTGACTGTGGCGGGCAGTGTGTGGTGGAGTGCTGAGTGACTGTGGCGGGCAGTGTGTGGTGGAGGGCTGAGTGTCTGTGGCGGGCAGTGTGTGGTGGAGGGTTGAGTGAGTGTGGCGGGCCAGGGTGACTGGCGGGACAGTGTGGTGGAGGGCTAGGTGACTGGCGGGACAGTGTGGTGGAGGGCTGAGTTACTGTGGCGGGACAGTGTGGTGGAGGGCTGAGTGACTGTGGCGGGCAGTGTGTGGTGGAGGGTTGAGTGACTGTGGCGGGCAGTGTGTGGTGGAGGGCTGAGTGACTGTGGCGGGCAGTGTGGTGGAGGGCTGAGTGACTGTGGCGGGCAGTATGTGGTGGAGGGTTGAGTTACTGTGGCGGGCCAGGGTGACTGGCGGGACAGTGTGGTGGAGGGCTGGGTGACTGGCGGGACAGTGTGGTGGAGGGCTGAGTTACTGTGGCGGGACAGTGTGGTGGAGGGCTGAGTGACTGTGGCGGGCAGTGTGTGGTGGAGGGTTGAGTGACTGTGGCGGGCCAGGGTGACTGACGGGACAGTGTGGTGGAGGGCTGAGTGACTGTGGCGGGCAGTGTGTGGTGGAGGGCTGAGTGTCTGTGGCGGGCAGTGTGTGGTGGAGTGCTGAGTGTCTGTGGCGGGCAGTGTGTGGTGGAGGGCTGGGTGACTGTGGCGGGCAGTGTGTGGTGGAGGGCTGGGTGACTGTGGCGGGCAGTGTGTGGTGAAGTGCTGAGTGGCTGTGGCGGGCAGTGTGTGGTGGAGTGCTGAGTGACTGTGGCGGGCAGTGTGTGGTGGAGGGCTGAGTGACGGTGGCGGGCTGAGTGACTGTGGCGGGCAGTGTGTGGTGGAGTGCTGAGTGACTGTGGCGGGCAGTGTGTGGTGGAGGGCTGAGTTACGGTGGCGGGCTGAGTGACTGTGGCGGGCAGTGTGTGGTGGAGGGCTGAGTGACTGTGGCGGGCAGTGTGTGGCGGAGGGCTAAGTGTCTGTGGCGGGCAGTGTGTGGTGGAGGGCTGAGTGACTGGCGTGCAGTGTGATAGAGGGCTGAGTGACTGTGGCGGGCAGTGTGTGGCGGAGGGCTGAGTTACTGTGGCCGGACAGTGTGGTGGAGGGCTAAGTGACTGTGGCGGGCAGTGTGTGGTGGAGGGTTGAGTGACTGTGGCGGGCCAGGGTGACTGGCGGGACAGTGTGGTGGAGGGCTGAGTGACTGGCGGGACAGTGTGGTGGAGGGCTGAGTGACTGTGGCGGGACAGTGTGGTGGAGGGCTGAGTGACTGTGGCGGGCAGTGTGGTGGAGGGCTGAGTGTCTGTGGCGGGCAGTGTGTGGTGGAGTGCTGAGTGTCTGTGGCGGGCAGTGTGTGGTGGAGGGCTGGGTGACTGTGGCGGGCAGTGTGTGGTGGAGGGCTGGGTGACTGTGGCGGGCAGTGTGTGGTGAAGTGCTGAGTGGCTGTGGCGGGCAGTGTGTGGTGGAGTGCTGAGTGACTGTGGCGGGCAGTGTGTGGTGGAGGGCTGAGTGACGGTGGCGGGCTGAGTGACTGTGGCGGGCAGTGTGTGGTGGAGGGCTGAGTGACTGTGGCGGGCAGTGTGTGGCGGAGGGCTAAGTGTCTGTGGCGGGCAGTGTGTGGCGGAGGGCTAAGTGTCTGTGGCGGGCAGTGTGATAGAGGGCTGAGTGACTGTGGCGGGCAGTGTGTGGCGGAGGGCTGAGTTACTGTGGCCGGACAGTGTGGTGGAGGGCTAAGTGACTGTGGCGGGCAGTGTGTGGTGGAGGGTTGAGTGACTGTGGCGGGCCAGGGTGACTGGCGGGACAGTGTGGTGGAGGGCTGAGTGACTGGCGGGACAGTGTGGTGGAGGGCTGAGTGACTGTGGCGGGACAGTGTGGTGGAGGGCTGAGTGACTGTGGCGGGCAGTGTGTGGTGGAGGGTTGAGTGACTGTGGCGGGCCAGGGTGACTGGCGGGACAGTGTGGTGGAGGGCTGAGTGACTGTGGCGGGACAGTGTGGTGGAGGGCTGAGTGACTGTGGCGGGCAGTGTGTGGTGGAGGGCTGAGTGACTGTGGCGGGCAGTGTGTGGTGGAGGGCTGAGTGACTGTGGCGGGCAGTGTGTGGTGGAGGGCTGAGTGACTGTGGCGGGCAGTGTGTGGTGGAGGGCTGAGTGACTGTGGCGGGCAGTGTGTGGTGAAGGGCTGAGTGACTGTGGCGGGCAGTGTGTGGTGGAGGGCTGAGTAACTGTGGCGGGCAGTGTGTGGTGGAGGGCTGAGTGACTGTGGCGGGCAGTGTGTGGTGCAGGGCTGAGTGACTGTGGCGGGCAGTGTGTGGTGGAGGGCTGAGTGACTGTGGCGGGCAGTGTGTGGTGGAGGGCTGAGTGACTGGCGGGCAGTGTGTGGTGGAGGGCTGAGTGACTGTGGCGGGCAGTGTGTGGTGGAGGGCTGAGTGACTGTGGCGGGCAGTGTGTGGTAGAGGGCTGAGTGACTGTGGCGGGCAGTGTGTGGTGGAGGGTTGAGTGACTGGCGGGACAGTGTGGTGGAGGGCTGAGTGACTGTGGCGGGCAGTGTGTGGTGGAGGGTTGAGTGACTGGCGGGACAGTGTGGTTGAGGGCTGAGTGACTGTGGCGGGCAGTGTGTGGTGGAGGGCTGAGTGACTGTGGCGGGCAGTGTGTGGTGGAGGGTTGAGTGACTGGCGGGACAGTGTGGTGGAGGGCTGAGTGACTGTGGCGGGCAGTGTGTGGTGGAGGGTTGAGTGACTGGCGGGACAGTGTGGTGGAGGGCTGAGTGACTGTGGCGGGCAGTGTGTGGTGGAGGGTTGAGTGACTGGCGGGACAGTGTGGTGGAGGGCTGAGTGACTGTGGCGGGCAGTGTGTGGTGGAGGGTTGAGTGACTGGCGGGACAGTGTGGTGGAGGGCTGAGTGACTGTGGCGGGCAGTGTGTGGTGGAGGGTTGAGTGACTGGCGGGACAGTGTGGTGGAGGGCTGAGTGACTGTGGCGGGCAGTGTGTGGTGGAGGGCTGAGTGACTGGCGGGACAGGGTGGTGGAGGGCTGAGTGACTGTGGCGGGCAGTGTGTGGTGGAGGGTTGAGTGACTGGCGGGACAGTGTGGTTGAGGGCTGAGTGACTGGCGGGCAGTGTGTGGTGGAGGGTTGAGTGACTGGCGGGACAGTGTGGTGGAGGGCTGAGTGACTGTGGCGGGCAGTGTGTGGTGGAGGGTTGAGTGACTGGCGGGACAGTGTGGTTGAGGGCTCAGTGACTGTGGCGGGCAGTGTGTGGTGGAGGGCTGAGTGACTGTGGCGGGCAGTGTTTGGTGGAGGGTTGAGTGACTGGCGGGACAGTGTGGTTGAGGGCTGAGTGACTGTGGCGGGCAGTGCGTGGTGGAGGTTTGAGTGACTGGCGGGACAGTGTGGTGGAGGGCTGAGTGACTGTGGCGGGCAGTGTGTGGTGGAGGGCTGAGTGACTGTGGCGGGCAGTGTGTGGTGGAGTGCTGAGTGACTGTGGCGGGCAGTGTGTGGTGGAGGGCTGAGTGTCTGTGGCGGGCAGTGTGTGGTGGAGGGTTGAGTGAGTGTGGCGGGCCAGGGTGACTGGCGGGACAGTGTGGTGGAGGGCTAGGTGACTGGCGGGACAGTGTGGTGGAGGGCTGAGTTACTGTGGCGGGACAGTGTGGTGGAGGGCTGAGTGACTGTGGCGGGCAGTGTGTGGTGGAGGGTTGAGTGACTGTGGCGGGCAGTGTGTGGTGGAGGGCTGAGTGACTGTGGCGGGCAGTGTGGTGGAGGGCTGAGTGACTGTGGCGGGCAGTATGTGGTGGAGGGTTGAGTTACTGTGGCGGGCCAGGGTGACTGGCGGGACAGTGTGGTGGAGGGCTGGGTGACTGGCGGGACAGTGTGGTGGAGGGCTGAGTTACTGTGGCGGGACAGTGTGGTGGAGGGCTGAGTGACTGTGGCGGGCAGTGTGTGGTGGAGGGTTGAGTGACTGTGGCGGGCCAGGGTGACTGACGGGACAGTGTGGTGGAGGGCTGAGTGACTGTGGCGGGCAGTGTGTGGTGGAGGGCTGAGTGTCTGTGGCGGGCAGTGTGTGGTGGAGTGCTGAGTGTCTGTGGCGGGCAGTGTGTGGTGGAGGGCTGGGTGACTGTGGCGGGCAGTGTGTGGTGGAGGGCTGGGTGACTGTGGCGGGCAGTGTGTGGTGAAGTGCTGAGTGGCTGTGGCGGGCAGTGTGTGGTGGAGTGCTGAGTGACTGTGGCGGGCAGTGTGTGGTGGAGGGCTGAGTGACGGTGGCGGGCTGAGTGACTGTGGCGGGCAGTGTGTGGTGGAGTGCTGAGTGACTGTGGCGGGCAGTGTGTGGTGGAGGGCTGAGTTACGGTGGCGGGCTGAGTGACTGTGGCGGGCAGTGTGTGGTGGAGGGCTGAGTGACTGTGGCGGGCAGTGTGTGGCGGAGGGCTAAGTGTCTGTGGCGGGCAGTGTGTGGTGGAGGGCTGAGTGACTGGCGTGCAGTGTGATAGAGGGCTGAGTGACTGTGGCGGGCAGTGTGTGGCGGAGGGCTGAGTTACTGTGGCCGGACAGTGTGGTGGAGGGCTAAGTGACTGTGGCGGGCAGTGTGTGGTGGAGGGTTGAGTGACTGTGGCGGGCCAGGGTGACTGGCGGGACAGTGTGGTGGAGGGCTGAGTGACTGGCGGGACAGTGTGGTGGAGGGCTGAGTGACTGTGGCGGGACAGTGTGGTGGAGGGCTGAGTGACTGTGGCGGGCAGTGTGGTGGAGGGCTGAGTGTCTGTGGCGGGCAGTGTGTGGTGGAGTGCTGAGTGTCTGTGGCGGGCAGTGTGTGGTGGAGGGCTGGGTGACTGTGGCGGGCAGTGTGTGGTGGAGGGCTGGGTGACTGTGGCGGGCAGTGTGTGGTGAAGTGCTGAGTGGCTGTGGCGGGCAGTGTGTGGTGGAGTGCTGAGTGACTGTGGCGGGCAGTGTGTGGTGGAGGGCTGAGTGACGGTGGCGGGCTGAGTGACTGTGGCGGGCAGTGTGTGGTGGAGGGCTGAGTGACTGTGGCGGGCAGTGTGTGGCGGAGGGCTAAGTGTCTGTGGCGGGCAGTGTGTGGCGGAGGGCTAAGTGTCTGTGGCGGGCAGTGTGATAGAGGGCTGAGTGACTGTGGCGGGCAGTGTGTGGCGGAGGGCTGAGTTACTGTGGCCGGACAGTGTGGTGGAGGGCTAAGTGACTGTGGCGGGCAGTGTGTGGTGGAGGGTTGAGTGACTGTGGCGGGCCAGGGTGACTGGCGGGACAGTGTGGTGGAGGGCTGAGTGACTGGCGGGACAGTGTGGTGGAGGGCTGAGTGACTGTGGCGGGACAGTGTGGTGGAGGGCTGAGTGACTGTGGCGGGCAGTGTGTGGTGGAGGGTTGAGTGACTGTGGCGGGCCAGGGTGACTGGCGGGACAGTGTGGTGGAGGGCTGAGTGACTGTGGCGGGACAGTGTGGTGGAGGGCTGAGTGACTGTGGCGGGCAGTGTGTGGTGGAGGGCTGAGTGACTGTGGCGGGCAGTGTGTGGTGGAGGGCTGAGTGACTGTGGCGGGCAGTGTGTGGTGGAGGGCTGAGTGACTGTGGCGGGCAGTGTGTGGTGGAGGGCTGAGTGACTGTGGCGGGCAGTGTGTGGTGAAGGGCTGAGTGACTGTGGCGGGCAGTGTGTGGTGGAGGGCTGAGTAACTGTGGCGGGCAGTGTGTGGTGGAGGGCTGAGTGACTGTGGCGGGCAGTGTGTGGTGCAGGGCTGAGTGACTGTGGCGGGCAGTGTGTGGTGGAGGGCTGAGTGACTGTGGCGGGCAGTGTGTGGTGGAGGGCTGAGTGACTGGCGGGCAGTGTGTGGTGGAGGGCTGAGTGACTGTGGCGGGCAGTGTGTGGTGGAGGGCTGAGTGACTGTGGCGGGCAGTGTGTGGTAGAGGGCTGAGTGACTGTGGCGGGCAGTGTGTGGTGGAGGGCTGAGTGACTGTGGCGGGCAGTGTGTGGTGGAGGGCTGAGTGACTGTGGCGGGCAGTGTGTGGTGGAGAGCTGAGTGACTGTGGCGGGCAGTGTGTGGTGGAGGGCTGAGTGACTGTGGCGGGCAGTGTCTGAAAGAGTTGAGATGCGATGCGAGGAAACATGCCCCAGATGCAAGGACCAGGGTTCGAACCTGCGACCTGTTGATCTGCTGCCCAGCTAGAGAGTAACCAATGAGGAACCACATGGAGTAAATAGCTAGGCATGACGTACCTGTCCAATGCGTAGCCATACATAATTCGCTTTTGCCCAGAGAATATTAACGGAGTAGTTAGGGTATATATATAGCAATAGGAATGAGTAACCATGGACTTACCATGGAGTAGGTAGGGTATATATATAGCAATAGGAATGAGTGACCATGGACTTACCATGGAGTAGGTAGGGTATATATATAGCAATAAGAATGAGTGACTATGAACTAGTCATGGAGTAGGTAGGGTATATATATAGCAATAGGAATGAGTGACCATGGACTTACCATGGAGTAGGTAGGGTATATATATAGCAATAGGAATGAGTGACCATGAACTAGTCATGGAGTAGGTAGGGTATATACATAGCAATAGGAATGAGTGACCATGGACTTACCATGGAGTAGGTAGGGTATATATATAGCAATAAGAATGAGTGACCATGAACTAGTCATGGAGTAGGTAGGGTATATATATAGCAATAGGAATGAGTGACCATAGACTTACCATGGAGTAGGTAGGGTATATATATAGCAATAGGAATGAGTGACCATGAACTAGTCATGGAGTAGGTAGGGTGTATATATAGCAACAGGAATGAGTGACCATGGACTTACCATGGAGTAGGTAGGGTATATATATAGCAATAGGAATGAGTGACCATGAACTAGTCATGGAGTAGGTAGGGTATATATATAGCAATAGGAATGAGTAACCATGGACTTACCATGGAGTAGGTAGGGTATATATATGTAGCAATAGGAATGAGTGACCATGAACTAGTCATGGAGTAGGTAGGGTATATATATAGCAATAGGAATGAGTAACCATGGACTTACCATGGAGTAGGTAGGGTATATATATATAGCAATAGGGATGAGTGACCATGAACTAGTCATGGAGTAGGTAGGGTATATATATATAGCAATAGGAATGAGTGACCATGAACTAGTCATGGAGTAGGTAGGGTATATATATATAGCAATAGGAATGAGTAACCATGAACTAGTCATGGAGTAGGTAGGGTATATATATAGCAATAGGAATGAGTGACCATGGACTTACCATGGAGTAGGTAGGGTATATATATAGCAATAGGAATGAGTGACCATGAACTAGTCATGGAGTAGGTAGGGTATAAATATAGCAATAGGAATGAGTGACCATGAACTAGTCATGGAGTAGGTAGGGTATATATATAGCAATAGGAATGAGTGACCATGGACTTACCATGGAGTAGGTAGGGTATATATATAGCAATAGGAATGAGTGACCATGAACTAGTCATGGAGTAGGTAGGGTATATATATAGCAATAGGAATGAGTAACCATGGACTTACCATGGAGTAGGTAGGGTATATATATATAGCAATAGGAATGAGTGACCATGAACTAGTCATGGAGTAGGTAGGGTATATATATAGCAATAGGAATAAGTAACCATGGAATTACCATGGAGTAGGTAGGGTATATATATATAGCAATAGGGATGAGTGACCATGAACTAGTCATGGAGTAGGTAGGGTATATATATATAGCAATAGGAATGAGTAACCATGAACTAGTCATGGAGTAGGTAGGGTATATATATAGCAGTAGGAATGAGTAACCATGAACTAGTCATGGAGTAGGTAGGGTATATATATATAGCAATAAAAATGAGTAACCATGGACTAGTCATGGAGTAGGTAGGGTATATATATAGCAATAGGAATGAGTAACCATGGACTTACCATGGAGTAGGTAGGGTATATATATATATAGCAATAGGAATAAGTGACCATGAACTAGTCATGGAGTAGGTAGGGTATATATATAGCAATAGGAATGAGTAACCATGGACTTACCATGGAGTAGGTAGGGTATATATATATAGCAATAGGAATGAGTAACCATGAACTAGTCATGGAGTAGGTAGGGTATCTATATATAGCAATAGGAATGATTAACCATGAGCTAGTCATGGAGTAGGTAGGGTATATATATAGCAATAGGAATGAGTAACCATGGACTAGTCATGAAGTAGGTAGGGTATATATATATAGCAATAGGAATGAGTGACCATGAACTAGTCATGGAGTAGGTAGGGTATATATATAGCAATAGGAATGAGTAACCATGGACTTACCATGGAGTAGGTAGGGTATATATATATAGCAATAGGAATGAGTGACCATGAACTAGTCATGGAGTAGGTAGGGTATATATATAGCAATAGGAATGAGTAACCATGGACTTACCATGGAGTAGGTAGGGTATATATATATAGCAATAGGAATGAGTAACCATGAACTTACCATGGAGTAGGTAGGGTATATCCAGGAATAGGAATGAGTGACCATGAACTAGTCATGGAGTAGGTAGGGTATATATATAGCAATAGGAATAAGTAACCATGGAATTACCATGGAGTAGGTAGGGTATATATATATAGCAATAAGGATGAGTGACCATGAACTAGGCATGTAGTAGGTAGGGTATATATATATAGCAATAGGAATGAGTAACCATGAACTAGTCATGGAGTAGGTAGGGTATATATATATAGCAATAGGAATGAGTAACCATGAACTAATCATGGAGTAGGTAGGGTATATATATATAGCAATAGGAATGAGTAACCATGGACTAGTCATGGAGTAGGTAGGGTATATATATATATAGCAATAGGAATGAGTGACCATGAACTAGTCATGGAGTAGGTAGGGTATATATATAGCAATAGGAATGAGTAACCATGGACTTACCATGGAGTAGGTAGGGTATATATATATAGCAATAGGAATGAGTGACCATGAACTAGTCATGGAGTAGGTAGGGTATATATATAGCAATAGGAATGAGTAACCATGGACTTACCATGGAGTAGGTAGGGTATATCCAGGAATAGGAATGAGTGACCATGAACTAGTCATGGAGTAGGTGGGTATATATATATAGCACTAGGAATGAGTGACAATGAACTAGTCATGGAGTAGGTAGGGTATATATATAGCAATAGGAATGAGTAACCATGAACTTACCATGGAGTAGGTAGGGTATATCCAGGAATAGGAATGAGTAACCATGAACTAGTCATGGAGTAGGTAGGGTATATATATAGCAATACGAATGAGTAACCATGAACTAGTCATGCAGTAGGTAGGGTATATATATAGCAATACGAATGAGTAACCATGAACTGACCATGGAGTAGGTAGGGTATATATATATAGCAATACGAATGAGTAACCATGAACTAGTCATGGATTAGGTAGGGTATATATATAGCAATAGGAATGAGTAACCATGAACTTACCATGGGGTAGGTAGGGTATATATATATAGCAATACGAATGAGTAACCATGAACTAGTCATGGATTAGGTAGGGTATATATATAGCAATAGGAATGAGTAACCATGAACTTACCATGGGGTAGGTAGGGTATATCCAGGAATAGGAATGAGTAACCATGAACTAGTCATGGAGTAGGTAGGGCATATCCAATGTGCAGCCTAAAGTGACCATACCCTACCCCTCACCCGTCAACCCTTGCACACCCCACGTGGTCGTGCCTGTCACACATATGCTGCACCCCTCTGCCACGCCCCCCCCCCTCCCTCCCTCCACCTGGAGCCCTCCCCCCGGGGCCCCCGGCGAGTGGTTGTGTCTGGGTGCTCGTGACGTGCCAGCCTGTATTATGGATGGACCCCCGGACTCCATCCTAACAGATCCTTAACACTGCCCCCCTGAGTGGCCGGCTCCTACCTACCTACCTACCTACCTACCTACCGCCCGCCTGCCCCCACCCCTCACCTCACCTCCCACCCGTCCCCACCCCTCACTTCACCTCACCCACCGCAAGACCCCCGGGAGAGAAATCTGGTCGCGACAGGCCGTAATGCCTGCTCCGGCTGGACTCCCCCCCTCCCCCCCCACACCAAACCCCCCAAACCCCCCAAACTCCCATCCCATCCAGCCCCAAACACCGACCTCATGCCAACATTAACCCCCCAACGCCGTCCCAACGTTATCCCAACGTTATCCCAACCTCATTGTTGTCCCCCGCAATTTGGTGGCATTATCGCCAATTTGTTGGGCTATCATGACCGCACTTGTGACCATTCCCTCAAATTGAAGACGACATTTGCTGAACTGCGACCACTTATCTTTCCGAGCGACGGGCCTGAGCCGGGGCCACCCCGACAACATTACTGCGCCGCCAAACGACCCCCGGGCTGCCCTCCTACAGAGGGGGGGGGGAGGGTATGGGGGGGGGGTATGGGGGGGGGGGGAGGCGGATGGTCCGAGAGAGTGGGGAGGGGGAGCTCAGCCCTTGCCGGGTCTCGGGGCTTTTAAGGATCAGCATTAGTGGCGATTTCAATCACCTTCAGCGGTCGGGTGTGTGG